>CAJNIZ010006803.1:41949-70270 GCA_905231905.1 Symbiodinium pilosum | reverse complement strand
AAAAAAAAAAAAAAAAGAAAAAAGCAAGCAGAAGCGTTTGAAATTTGAGGGAAATTTCACTGCCGCCGGATCCGTTGGGGATGCAGCAGGTGGCATTCGGAGCATCATTGCAGCTGTGTTTTTCACTCGTTCTTCACTTTAGCTCGCAGACTTCACCAAACCTCACAGTGCTCCTTGATGAGGGCAGGAAGCACTCATTAAGTCACCAAAGTGCGCTGGGAATACTCTCAAGAATTTCCGGGAGATTTCAAACAGCAGTAGCCTAGGTGTCGGCAGCATAGCTCCAGAAGCAACTACATCGCAGGTCGCTGGATCACTTCGTGTTGAGAATACTGCCTCTGGGGTTGCGGCTGCGTCGATTTGCAGGATGTCGGATGTGCAGGAGAAGCCCCAAGTAATCCCGCCCCGCGCTTTCCGTTCGGACAGGCTGGTTTGCAGGTTTCGTGCTCTCTTCGAAGCTCCAATGCTGTTGACCCTGATTGACGCTGCGATTGTGAGGCGCAACAAGCAACGCAAGCGGCAAACGAAGAATATTCACATAGGCCTGGCAGTAAGGTTGTGCCTCTCAAGGCAAGTAAGCAGAAGAGCACACACACACACACACACACTTCGGACACAACAATGCGAGGCACGAACACCCCGTCCGCAACACGTCCTACTGCCGTCTTGCTGCGATCCTCCGCTTGGAATCATGTGGAAAAGCTATCGCAACCCCGTAACATGCGCAAATCTGTGTGGATTGATGCATCTCGATGGTGGAAATATTACAAAGCATCGGCGGCAACATGTTCACGACACAAACACCGTGGTCACTTCTTGGAAAATGCAACTCTTCCTCAGGTACGACTGCTTTACACCACTTGCCATCGCACAGGAGCCATCGTCAACTCTGTTGGAAGTGCTTGCGGACTGAATAACATTTCCCTTCGCATGAGTAACTGGCAAAAGGAGGCCCCAACCCATGCTTGGGATAAACACGCCTTGATCAGTAAACCGGGAGCGGGACATTGCTGCCGAGGTGGAAGGTCCAAAAGGCTCCAACCCATGGCAACGCCATCAAGACCTGATGCGTGAATTCTTCACTCACAAGCATTTTCTAGAAGTAAGCTTGCTAAGATTGCTGCCAGCGTCAGCCCCAATCCAATGTGAGAGGTCTGAGGCGCAAGTTTGCATTCATGCTTCGACAGGCTATTACCAAGCAACACTTCTCACTCAGCAACTTGACTGCAGCTCCTAACTTCATGGTGATCATCCTCTGAGTGCTGTTCTTTGACGACATCATCATATGCTAACCGACCGTCAACAAAGCCAACCACAATCAGCGCTAAACCTCAGATCCATGGATCTGCCAGACTGTCGAAGAGCATCAACTTCTGTCGATCATGATAGTTTCAACAGCACTCTAAGGCTTTACCAAGGTGAATGCCAAGCATTCCGAACCAAGTAATCAGCCCGTCAAGGTCCTGACAGGAAGGAACCGAGATGCATGCTTTCACGGCAGAGACACGCATGCAGAGCCTTTGGGCACCGGTCATCTCCATGCTCCGCTCCTGGGCGCGTCTCCGCAAGAACTGGAAACCACGATCCTTGCTGCTAAGCTTCAGGCCGAGCACCACCAACCAAGCAAAGAACATGGTTGGGAAAATGAGCCTTAGACACTGGGGGAAAGAAGATCCACAATATGGCTATGTGCATCGAGCTGGGCGCATTGCGCAAGCAAAAGAATGGCAGACTGCAGCAGCCCCCAAACAGCCTTTCAATATGGAGCGCATGCTGCACATAAAGATGCACCCTGCAAATGCCTGCATAGGATCAACATCATGCATGTCCAGCCTGCCATACGTCTTCGTGAAAAGCCTGGTAGGCGGTTCCGCAACTAAATGTGAATTCGTGGATCAGGTGTAGGATACGTTCGCGGTTCCCCTTATCTCAACTGCATGACCTGAACGGCTCCCGTGCGGGAACACAAGTCAGAGGTAAGTCTCAAGTCAAAGTCGGCATCTTGCAAGAGCAACGCAGAGTGACATCATTCAACGAGCTGAACATGCTTCACTCAAGTTCCTTCAATGCAGCGAAACGGACGAGCGTCAAGTTCAGCCGCCCTCAATAGACATGCCGCGTGCAAACTGATTGTACTAATTACTAAGCCTACCCAACCAGAGGCTCTGCTCTGATCAAGTAGCATAGGCTGTGCCTCCTCCGCTTCCTTCATGGAGGTTCGAAAACGTACGAAGACCTCAGCATTTCGAGCATCATCCCCTGCGCTTGAATAGGACACGGGCCACCACACGGTGGATGAACGTCCAATGAGGAGAGTTGTTGAGAAGACGTCATTGCGCAATGTTCGCATGCAAAGCTTCATTACATACTTCCCAACAACGAACACAACAGCGGGATCCTACAATCCATGGTGGACAACGGTGACCCCAAACAAACTCAGCCAGGTTTTAGCATGTTTGTTGAAATCAAATTTGTCCAGGTCAGTCAGACGTGCATTTTACCCTTCCAAGCAGAGTCCTGCAACTGTGCGGCCGGGTTTGGTGCTCTCGTGGCCCGCGCACGGGCGGCTTAATTCGGGAATGATCAAGACTCGCAATTTGATTGAGCGGTAATGCTTTGTTTCTGGAGGCTGGGAGAAGTCAGTGGCTGCAGATTAATGAGAGATGTTAGAATGCGGAAGCTTGATGGCTTCAGTGCTGCCGTCCACCCATTTTATCCCGCTGTGTGCCTGCAGACCTGCGTGTGGCCTCGCATGGCACAATGCGTTCAATGTGGCATAACAGCTACCAGTAGAGATAACCATCAGACTGGGTGTGCCAACATCGACACTCATGTTGTCATGCATACACCGGCACGTTCCTTCACAACAAAGGGTCCAAGCTTATGCCACAGCTGGCCAATTTACTTGCACACCGTTTTTGCCATCGCGCAATTCCCAAACACGGCCCCAATTTTTTGATTGCACAAGTTCCATTGAGCGACGCCTTTTGCTGAATCAACACCCCCTGGGTCCTTGAACGGTCCTTTCCCGTGGAAATTAAAAACAGTCTGTCTGCAAGCTACCTACCCGTGCATTATGGTTCCTTTGCTCACTCCCAGGACGAGCTCAAAGCTTTAGCAACTCAACAGGCAGTAAGTTCCGGGCCTCCCAATGATATCCATTCTCAGGGACCCAGCGGCCTGACAAGAACAGGGTTAGCGAAGTAGAACGCACATCTCCTAAGCTACACGATGGCATCAGGACAGGTAAGGTTTCGACCGTAGCAGGCTCTGAAGGTGGCTGCCCAGTTCCTGGCTATCAGATTGCACGAGCCACGCCATCAATTTCAGTGTTTGCATGAGGGGTTCACAGGTGATGTGAGGGCGCCACGATTCGGTTCGCATGACATTCAAGTACCTGCACCGGCGTTTACCAACACAGATGTGTCTTAAAATCTAAAACAAATGCATTTCAATGTTCGATGTATTCTGAAAATACGGTCAAGGCGCACCACCCTGAGATCGCGCGTACCAACGATGCCCGGCCACTTCCGGACCCGCTGCTTGTTAACGCTTCTGACTCATCCAAAACGGTATTCACCTGCCAAGGCTGGTCAGCAGCTTTGCAACAGCGCTCACCTCTACTACATCATCTGGATGCCTGTGAGGCATAGACAGCATAACCTGAACGTGGACGGATTCTTCCCTTGCATCGCGACATAAAAACATCTGTGGCAGTAGCCATCATTGAGCTCCTCCATCAGGTCCCGCAAGAGATTGCAATCAACACAGCCTCTCGAGCTGACCTAGTCAAGGGACCGCCTCCTGCTGGTGGCTGACAACTTCCCGCGCAACACACCATGCAAGAGTTCCCAGCGTTTGTTGTAGCCAAGGTTCGCATTGTTGCCTCAAGCTCTACTCACCATGTCTACAACATTAAATCTGGCATGGCGCCTGTGGCAAGAAGCGGCAAATGTGATGGGCGCGCAGGGCGTAATGCAAATCACCTCAAATGAACATGGGCTGATGAATGTAGCTGTGGATGCAGCACATGGTTTCATAATGTGCTAAATAACATCCCTCAACCTGAGGTCTGGTCTTGCATTGGTGCACCTATCAAAACCGCAACAAACTTCAAATGAAAACTGTTGGTCCGGCCAACTGCCACGTGCTCTAGTACGTTCTCATTCATCGCGCCTTGTCTCTCCGCGGCTTGCTAATTGAAAAGTCCAAGGAAGGGCATCGAGTTCTAGCTCCTCCAAACACAAACAACAGCAGGAAGTAAAGATTGCGCACATTGCACCGTTTTCCCAAAAGCCAAACTCCACCAAGACTGACGTCGGAACAAACTTGTGACATGAAAGCACAATCCTCCCCATACAGTTCGGCCAGGATCTCTGCAACATCGTTCTCTTCCAAGTCAATCTGCGACCCTCGACGCACGAAGCTTGGGTCCCGAATTTCACATACATAAGCATCACCTGTTCCTGCCTGTCCATCCCAATGACCGAGACATGATGTCGCATATACGCAGTTCCTTCGCAACTCGCATTCTGCGACTTGGCAGTCGAGCTAAGAGGGTCCTCCACATTCCATCGGTCTCTTGCTCGCAAGCGTTGTGGCCCTGCCTGTTTTTTTGACCGTNNCCCCCCCCCCCCCCCCATTCACCAAGTCTCCTTGCTCAAAACACTCACACGTAGTTTGCCCAATGCGCGCGCGTGTTGCACAAAGCTGCAAATAGCAGAAGTTGCCTTTGGCAACATTGCCAGTAAGTTCGTTGCGCTTCGGAATGGCGCAAGTCTAATGCTTGCCTCCCAGCCTGCCGCAGCCTCTAGATGTGGGTTGCCGAATCTTGCTAGTTGTAAATTCCACTGGTGTTCTGTAAGACAACGCGCCCATGCCCAACCAGCCGTAGCTCACATCAGAAGGCCACTGCAGGCCCTATGGCGGCAGACATCGCGACAGTGACATTGCAGAACAGCTATTCAACGCCACCGTGGTTTTGGATCACTGTTGGAAGAGCAAACCTAGGTAACAAGTGAAGGGTTCATAATTGACTCTTGGCAGTGCACGCAGAAATCTGGACGCTTGACACTTTGCCACGTCACTGATGGGGTTCTTGACGCCGGGCCACGGCTGGCCGCCGGAGAACCCTTCCTCAGCAGCAACCGACGTCCTGTCAACTGCCTCGAACGCTAGCCCGTCATGAGTGTCAGAAAGATCTGGATCCAGCACGCTAGGCCAAGGGCTGTCCCCCTCCGAAAGGGTTGACGCGCCTCTTGGCACTGGGTGATGTTGAAATGCCGTCCTGCAGCACAAACACGCGTCGTCTGTAGTCTTTTTTTTGAACAGGGCCGGTTGCTAAGGCAATCGCTTCAAGCGGAGATTGCAAATCTTCAGGTCGGAGCGTCTGGCCGGCCTGCTGCTGCCTTTCCATCAGTTCCATCATTTACATTTCATGCATACAGAAGCACAGCAGGCAATATCTGTAAGGTTTCAGCGGTGAGTCCCCGGTTGAATCTCTTGGAGTGGGCTCGAACTTGGCAGCTGCTGAGTCTAGGCTCAAACATTGCCCACACAGCGTCTAGATTCTAGATTTCACCTTGAACGAGGTCTCAATCTCCTGTTCGACTTCTGATTGCTCCTTTCGCTTTGCGGTGACTGTATGCATACTTGATGCAGCACTCAGGCCTGCTCTAACTGCCGGGCATTCATCTGCGCCAGGTCAGTCTCCACTGCCTACCCATCAATGCTCCAAGAATTCGCGCAGCTGCGGTCTGGAATTGTTCTGCAGCTTCCCCGAATACTAAATGCGGATGGACGGCGGGCAGAGCTTGCGCTAGCAAACTCGAAGCTGGCTGACATAAGGTTCTACCCTACACTCCCGGATGCCTCGGCGCCACCTGTTGGCACTGAGCTCAACTTTGGCTTCGTCTTCCACCTTATTGAAGTTCTACTTCTCCAGAAGTTTCGTCACAGACATGCGAGAAGCTCCTGCGGTTGCCAAGCTCTTGGCACGAAGCCTGCGTAGCCAGCCTGACTCGTGCGGACGCAAACAATTGAAAACATGACTTCACATAGCCAGCGGACATACTTTTCGGCATACTCAACCTGAGTTGCAGCAGAATGTGGCATCAATTCTAGTTTGGTCCTGCTTCCAGCACACGCAATTAATGCCTCATGCCGAGTAACAACAGGATCTTCCACCAGCTGCGAGATGTCACGGCCGTACACTAGCTTGTCCACAACCTGCTAGGCCATCCTCTATTCAGCAGAAACGAAAGCACATCTTCCGCCAAAATTGGACCCAGGATCTCTGAGTCTCCGGCAGATATGTGTCTAATGCTGCACTTCTTGGCAGGCTTCTCAACTCGGCTGCTTTTCCTTACGAAAGTCAAGGGTTCTGCGTCTGACTCTTTGCCAAACTGTTTTGGATGAACAAAACAATCACCATGATGTTGATGCAAGGTGTCTTGCCGGCGTAGTCCGCAAATCCTCGGCCAAGGAAGGTAAAGAAACATGACAGAGATCCGAGGCAGCTGCAAATGCAGAAGGTGCCGTCAAGCGTCTCTGGTCAGAGTCACTCTGAAAGCACATGCTGGCTTCCTTGCACTTGCCGCCGGACAGTGTGTCGGTTGTCCAGATGGCCTACCACAAGCTCGGCGAGATCAAACAGAAAGCCGGGCTGGCGATTTAAGTTTGCAATGCTGAGCCGCAAACTGACACCATGGATTTGCCCTCGGCACGCGCCAAATCTGGGGCACTCTTGCACCCAGCAGCGCCTCAAAAACTGGCAGCGCGCAAGGCCCCATTTACAATCCCTTTCTTCGGGGTGACTCTGTCCAGGCTCTTGCTGCACTTCTTGCAGCCACGAAGCTGAAGCTCTTGATGGTTCGGCCGCGGGGCGTCTCAACTGCACAGGCAAAACCAGAATGCGTTGATGCTACGGCTTGTTGTCCTGCCAATGCTCTGTATCGCAAGGCCGTGGCCTTTCAGCTACGAGCTTGTTCGTTGATGCAACACGTCTCAGATGTTGCAGCTGCAGGCTTCCATCAGGAGTTGCTGCAAGTTCAGCTTGGGTGCGCGATTGTCACTTCCGGCCTGAATCCTTTTTCGTCACCATGTGTTTTTATGTAGGATTTGGAAGGCATTTTGGGGAGAGACCACATAGGACGTTGTACCCCCTCAAGCCTGCTGGACGGCCGTGAATAACTTCCTGCATCATTGATACGTGAGCAAGACCTCAATGGCAGGACATGGCAGGACTGACGGATCAGGCTCGTGACTCGTGCAAAGGTTTAAGTTACGCCATGTTCAACCAAGCAGCCAGGAGCCCGAACTGGCCGGAATCGAGCTTCCACATTCCTGGCTCCAGCTCGGTCACCTCACGAGGCCACAAAAAGAACACTCCCGCTGCCTAAACCGGCTGTACCTCGTCTGGATATCATTGAGACTTTTTGCCTAGCTTTGTTGAATTGTTTTTAGGGTGGGTGCTGAGCTGTGTGATTAAAACAGGTTCCATGGCGTTTTCCGTGTTATGCTTGCAAGAAACGCAGCGCAGTGGTAAAGAGTAGTAATAGTCAATAATCCATCCACATCGTAAATCCTGATGATGACAGTGGAAATCAGGGAGGCGGCAAGATTAAAGAGAGTGCGTTCAGACAATCATGGCCCCTCACAGATATACACTCACTGATTGTTCCGATGGGGGAACATCGCAAGAAGACTACCCGCAACTGCAACAGAGAGGCAGTAACTTGTAGAAACATTCTCGAATTATCAATGTTCCACGCAATGTGATGACAACACAGTAGTAGGAAGGGTGCGAGTAGCCTGCAAAAAACGGTATTCCCTAGTCGCCCTAGTCATGCAGTCATGACAAGCCAACCCAAAAACTATGCGCAGTCAGAAGGCTAAATCGCTGCATGAACTCTTCATGCGGGCTTTGCTCTTCGACGTGCCTGGAGAGCTGGGAACCTGAGTTGTTTGACGGCCCAGCTCATCCGACTCTTTTTCTCAAGCATCCAATTCATCGAAGTCACAGTAGCTGAGCACAGCTCTGCGTTTTTTCTTCGCATCACTGCCTTCAGTTCTGAGAGATTGCCCGAGACATGATCCAGCATGCCAAGCTCTCCCACCTTGTTTGTGCCCTGATGGAATGCCGGCAAAGTCCGCAAACTGTTTCATGTATTCCTCTCAGGCATGCATTTAGTCTGTCGTCCGGGCAGATATGCAAAATCATGATACCATCAGGTCCCGATGAGGGTCAGAACCAGACCTGTCAAAGTCTTGACCATAAATGATCTCGTCCTGAGTTGGAAGATTACATCCAGCAGGACTCCGGCAAACAAGGCAGAAGAAGGGTAGCAAAACAGGCAAGGCTGCCCATTAGCAAAGACCAATCTTTGCAACTAAGCAGCAACTGTCGAATGCTGACAGGGGGCATGCACACAAAAACTCTCATGAATGACCATGCCACGCAACTTTAACAAGCGGTGGATGCAAACAAGAAGACGTCAGCGGCCACGGGCCTTTGTCAAGCCTACTACGCGTCGGCCACGGTCAGGAAGCCCAACCAGCGCGCGGTGCTCCTGCTGCCAACAGTCAGAATTTGCAGCGAACCAGAGCCGTGCAAGTCCTCACTAGACAAAGGAGCCGCTGGCATTGCATGCGCTCCTGGATATGTGCTGCGCTAGGTCTGGGCAGAAACAGCTGCGTAAGCGCGTTTAGGGCGACGATGCAACAGCCCCAAGATGATAGCTGCTCACAAGCAGCTTGCCCCCAGACCTTTCTTCGCTCAGTCGGTTGAGCGGCATGAGCTCGAAATCCCGACTGCCTGACAGAAGATACTGCTGATACAGTAGCAAGATTCTCTGGCCATTTGCGCGCATGTTTGCGGGGGCTTGACAGGCACATCCTCTTGCGAGAGGTTTTTGCACGTTTGCACGCTACACTGCTAACGTCAGGTGACAAAAGTGGTGCACTGGTCCATGGCATTTTCTTGAACAAGCCAGCCAAAAAATGCTGTTGCTCGGATCGTGGTTCCTCAAGATGAGTCTCAAATACGCATGAGCCCAAACCCAAAAACTGTTTTAAGCAACTGTTTGGTCATGACGTCGGGAGCCTTGCCTGCAGGAGGTTCTGCTACTGAGCTTTGGGATAACAGGCCATGGACACAGGCTGGGCGTCACAACTCGTAGTTGAGTGTTGCAAAGCTGTGGTCGCTGGCAGGGGTCTCGCAATTAACATCTTGATTACTTTGCTTCGCCCAGTGGCATACTCGGAATTTGGGATGATGCTGCACCCCATGCTCCAAACAACCTAAGCACCCGCTTCCTCGCTGGAGACTGCAGGCAACGCATCTCAAGAAAGAATCGGAGGTGCCCTGGACCCCGAATAGAAGGTCGCGTTTGCGATCACTGCTAATGAGTTTGCGATGGTTTACTCGGGTCGGCTAGCACGCCAGCCCGATCAAGCAGAGGCTCGCCAAGCTCAATTTGAGGCTACGGAGAACGTAAACTGTGACCGTTGGAACCCCAGCCATCACCACCATACACGTAGAAATCTGCCGTAATCTCTGCATGGCTCGAATGATGTGGGCCCGGACTAAGCCTTTCACATGCTCCTACTGTTATTCTCAGAATTAGATCACTGGGCTTCGTTAGCAGCCTAGAGCTCATTGCGGGTTGGCTGCTGCAGAATCACTCGCATCCATGTGGTGTCCTGCTTCTTCTGTCCGGTGAAAAGACCATGTCGCGGTTCGGTGTGCCGGATAGGAGCGGAGTACGGCTTTCTGCGCCTCAGCAACATCACAGTGCCTTCGAGCAAGGAACTTCCTCCAGAAACAGGTCGGGTCGACTGGTGCCTCGATGGGAGTGCTCAGCAAGTGGCCTCAAGTCAGTGGGTGAAGAAGAAAGAAAAACGCTTCCATTCTTCCAGTCTTCTGTGCCGCGAGGCAGTTGAGCAGACGGAGAGCCTGGACTGCAAGAACAGCTCCGAGCAACCCGAGGCCGAGCACGGCTTTGCGAACGTAGCTGAAGGGCGGACCGCTAACCGACGTTTGTGGAGTCTCAGAAATTGGAACAGCCTCGAAGAGCACTACGCTGCAGGGAAAACACAAAGAATCAGTCGATTGGATCCGAAGGTGCCAGCCGAACTGGGCACTGGCTCTGATTGGCCCACAGACACCTCGACAGCCTCCACGCGAGTAAGCAAGCGCCATGGCCAAAGGCACGAATCCAATCAATCATGTGGACTCGCCTTTGCAGGCCCCTGAAGTGTTGGCAGCTTGGGCGGCATGACCTGTTGGGCCATGCTGGCCAAGCTTTTGCATGTATCCAAACAAGTGCGTGCAGCAAAGCGCGTTGTAAAGCATCTGACTCCTGCGCCTGCTGCCATGGCAGCAGCACTTGCTGCCGACTGCGCCTGTGTGCAGGTAGCCAGGCATCTTGCACATAAACAGTGCGCATGAACAGTAAGTCCGGACATCACGGATTGCCTGACATCCCATCACTCGGATGCTGTACACAGGCAACGACTTCAGCGTCTGCCTGAGCCACCAGACTGACCCAAGCTGCACGAAATGCAACGTTGCCAATGTTATGGCGCCGCGTCCGCCTAGGAGAAGCCTTGGGCTCAGGCATACTGCTTGCGGGGCCCCGGATATCTGCAATGACTGAGCCTTGCCGTTTGGCATGATGCGTCGCAAATTCGCAGACGTCAGTGTCATAACATGCAGCTGGCAGCAGCAAACCGATCTTAAAACATGGAGCCTGCACGCAAGTTGATAACAATGCCGGATAGGAGGTCCTGCAGTCTGAAAACGTGCGCGGGCAAAGACTTGAGGACAGCAAGCGGCTAGCAACCTGTCCTGACAGAAGCCTATACTAAGGAACGCGGACATGAGCTCCTTTTTGAAAGCGCTTGGATCAACCTGGCAGGCCCGCAAGGAGCAAGTACCAAAGTACCAACATCAGCAAGATGCGTTTTGAAGTGCCTTGCTAAGCGCCAGATGAAAAAAGTGCAGCTCCAGGCGCTCCTCTGGCTCCTTTTTTGCAGCTGGAGTTCTTTCACTTCAGGCGCTCCTTTGCAGCGTTTTGCGGGCTCCTTGTCCAAGCTTCCATCTGGCCTCCCACTAGCATAGAAGCTTGGGATGCGTTTCCAGGACGACAACTTATTACCGCAGGACGACGTGATAAAGCGGAGAATACCTTGAAGCAGCTACAAGGCGTTGCAAGACACCTGGCCTTCTCAGCATAGGAATTCATGCAAAATGCGTTTTGAGGATACATACGACACCAGATAGACACAAGAATCCGGCTGGACACCTGCAAGATAAACAAGCCCCGACCGACATCCCTTGTCTGAACCCCGCAAGCACATAAGAGGGACATACCAAAATCGAAGTCATGATCGCCAGTGTTCTGAAAGCTGGACGCAGCTGTGCAGAACTCTTGGATGCAAGGAGGGATCGAAACTTGAATCACATGGCGGGTAAACACTATGACTGTGACTCCTCAAAAATTCATTGTACACCATGCCGAGCAAGGAACAAAAAAGCACACTGTCACTAGCATAGCAAGGTCCTCAACGCCCAGGACACCTCAACATTCCTCTCCTGCCACCAGCACCACCAACCTATGAATGGCCACCGTCAGGCCGAGGCCACGTATCGCCTTGGAAAAGGCACCTGACCTGCCCTAGAGTCTTGGTTGTCAATGGGGACCCCTCCTGAGCTGTAGTCTTGGGCTGAATCCGGAGAAAGGGTTTGGAAAGCATGGCAACTGGCGTTAGCAACAGTTGTTTCATCGCTTTTGCTCGCTTGGCATCTCTTTGTTGACCATGCCTGTTCAATAAAATGACGGGAAACAACAGACCAGCTAAGCACTCACAAGGACACACGGACACGACAAAGCTGATCCAGTCCCGCGCCCGCTCCTCTGCCCCCCCGGATGGACCTTTTCTTTGGCTCAAGACTGCCATTTGAGGATGAGGCCTCAAGACTAAGACCTGAGCGATTGGGTCAAAGCCATGGGTCCAACAGAAACATCTCATCCTGCCCATGGGCAAACGCTTCAATCTTCAGGCTGCTTGCTTTGGCTGATGCTTCTATTTCGATGGCTGGCCTCATACCATGCCTTTGTGGCCGGCTTGGTTGCTTGGAAATGGGATCTTCTGCTTTGATTCCCCTGAATTTCTTTGCCAGTGGGACTGGAGGGTACATGACAAATTGTGAACATGTCTGGTGAGTGCCTTCGAATGAAACAGTGAATGCGCAACAGATCTTGATGGCTTCTGGAATTGTTAGCTTGCATGAGCTTGCCTGCTTTCTGGTCGCTCCGGCAGGGATGGAGCCTCTGCCTGCAAGTGACCAGTATGACAACAAACAAATGGGCTGGTCTGCATGCGGAGACTTCCAGAGCGCGGAGACACTGCTTTTTGGAGTTCCGACAGGCAGGCGCATCTCATCTGGCACGTCAGCGTGCAATGTGGTTCTGGCTGAATGTACGTTCAAGGAGATCATGGAGAAGAGCATGAAGATCACGTGCGGAGGTGTGGGGCCACGATCGCAGGCATAGCACGAGTTCAGGATGGACCCGCTGGCATCGGCCACTGCAAGCAGCATTTCTGAATTTTGCTCACGCTGATTTTTGGTCATCCGGCTGGGCCATGAATCAACCTTCAGATGACTCGGGCTGAAGCTGGTAGACACGTATCCAGGCAATTTCCATGACCTGCCCGTCACCCTCGAAGGCTGCCCGGTCTATGCCCTTGCAGGGAGCACACGAAGCTGAATGATTCTCTGCTCACTCTGGGAACCTCGTACAGACACCATCAACATGTCCAAGCAACCAGACAAATCTTAGGGCATGTGCCTTTTGGCCGCCCCAGCTTCCGCCAACCGCCAAATTCCTGGGAACAACAACACACCCGCAGTCGTCAATACAAGTCGATGCTGCTGCATGATGATCAGAACACGTACTCTTTCGTGTGTAGTCTAGCAACCACCTGCTGACCCTGGCTTGGGCTCACATAGTCTCACGAAAAAGAAGGCAAACGGTGGATCAGTCAGGCTGCCGCCAAGCAGCATCAGAAGGTGAAAGCGCTTATCAAAGGGCCATCCTTCCTTGCCTGCGCTGTGCTCCTGCCAAGACTTCAGCAACCACCAACTCAATTCCACATCTCTGATTACAGTACAGAGGCTCAGCTCTGGAAGCTTTTCCCCAAGGTCCTTTACAATGCGAAAATAAAGATGCCCGTCGCACAGAAAGTCAATCCGCTGCGAAGTCCATTCAACACCGTATGTGTGCCACTGTTCGCTTGACAAAGGTAGCACGCCCCCAACTTGACTCGCTCTTTGATGATTGCACAAGGCCGTGTGCAGCGTGCCATGAATTCGGCCCGCATCATGGCCAACATGCTCCACAATGTCGATTTCACCACCACAAGGCCAAGGCTCGCCCTCTGTTGGCATCATCCAAATACCAGCCCATGTCCCACGGCCACTTGGCAGGCGCACCCGGGCCTCGAACCTCCCATGAATCCAGTCCATCTTGCCCAACGTTGTCAAACGGGCAGAAGTAAAATCTCGCGTGCCATGCTGCTGCAACCGAGCTCTGATTCGAAGGCAGCCATCTAAGACATAAGCATTCTCAGGCGAGTCTGTGTAAAACTGCAATTCGCCATTGCCCCAACCACTGTCGCCGAGCTCAAATGACCACTTGGACGGATCTGGAAGGCCTCAAGATGTGGACATTTTCATACACGAACTTCTGCACCCCTTTTGGTCGGCTTGCCGGAGCTGTCCCAGTGAGAACTGTCTTTCATTTCGTAGGTCGTTGTTAGCCTAGCTTGGTTAGGAGAAGCTCTGATTCTGGAGGGCTTTGGTAATCCATGGTAATCCTACGATTTTGGTTGCTTCGGCTGGGCTTTTGTACGGCCTGTCTGCTGGTAGCTATCTCAGGTATGCTTGCAAACTTTGATGGATTTTCATGACTTCCTTGGAGCTTCTGACCGAAATTCTCAAGGGAATACCTCAACCTGCCTCGCACGGAATATGCACCAAATCCTTCCATCGATATAGGCTAGTGCCTGGGCGTCATCCTTTCCTGGCTTCCTTTCAAAATCCTAGGATAACCTTACTTGCAGGGGCTGCTCCCTGGGTCTAGAGCACCCTCCCTGGCAAATGATACTACTTCTATTACAAATTATTCTGCTCTTGCCCTCTTTTGCTGCATACTCCAGTAATCAAAGAGCTGTGGGTTCCCCCCGAAGATCTTCTAGCACACAATGGACTTCTTGTGAAATTCTACGGAACGCCAAACCCACTCCAAAAACAAGAGAAGCTACCATTTGCAACTTCAATCATCAACCCCGTCCCCAAACCCCACCCGCTAAACTATTGCACACCGAAGAGGCAAAGTATAGCATATACTACATACAGCAAGTCAAATGCGACAGGCCCAACCCAAGTGCCACTATTATAGGTTGATACCCATAAACTGAAAACAATTGACCTGAAAAAGCTTGAGCTGTGAGACCTACGCCGGAAATCCAATCTTCATGCAACACAAACACTCAAATCCAGGATATTACGTTTCGAAGCTGAGCCCTTGTGCCCTGAAAACTTGCAGAGAGTTAGCTGCTAGCTCTTAGAACTATTGTTCTGCATGCGTATCTCAGCACGAGGAAGAGTAAACGGCAATGGGCATGGGAGCGGACTCTGAAGTTTTCTCCAGTAGCGAGGGGTCTGCTTTGTCTATTGTGACATCCCAGGGTTGACAGAGCACACGTCCCAAAGGTAGAGAACTATGACTGCAACATAATCGTGGGATGCGGTACTTGTTCACGCCTCTATGCAAACTATGTTTCGGGAACTACTAGACGTGTTCGTCAGCCTGGCGCGGACAATGTGCGGAGTGCCACATAAGCCTTTTAAAAGGTTGTTCACACCTCACCTACCTACTTGTTGAAACCTCACTTGCTGACTTGTTGAAGCCCCATTCCAATCCAGTTGCCCGCCCAAAATCCCGGTGCAGTTGCCCACCTGCCACCTCGCTTGCTGGCCTTTTGCACTCCCTTGTGGTACTGTTGCGTGTGACACCTTGCCGGGCTGCAAATTGAGGGTCCGTATAGGTCCGTATCGATAGTACTGCCCGTGGCTGCTTTTTGAATCCCCATTCCAGTACAGTTGCCCGTCTGGTATCCTTGTTGTTGCATGTCCTGTTGCTGCTCTCGTTCCGTCTGATGTCATGTCCTGCTTGATGTCCTTGCTACTGTCCTGACGCCAGGCTGATCGGCCATGCGACTCATATGCCGAAAAAAGAGAACAACGAGGGAGTCCAAAGAAACGAGCCCCCTCCCACCGACCAATACTAAGCGCCAGCGCGCGGCAAGTTCAGCAGGCTTCATGAGTACATGAGAGTGCCGAGTACAGATCCACGCCTGTGTAGTCAAATTCGTCATGCCAAATCAACATTTCAGCATCAGCCGGCCGCACGGGGAGCCACGTCATATCCTGAGAGAACTCCCCGGAAGGCATGACTTTGATTCTGCCCGGCTCGCAGCAGAAAGTAGGGCCTGGACCGATGCCGTGATGCCCGTAGCTTGTGAGGCACCCGCTTCTCCAAAGTTTGCAGCAAACTCAGTCATGACGCGCTGCCTGCCATATTTGCCGGCAGCCGCTTGAAAATGCAAAAGCTGTTCAAGAAAAGTTGTCATCTACCTGTTACACATGCTTTCTGTCGTTCCAATCGCTTGTCTCTTCATCTGCGGTTGGTGCCCCTTGCTTCCTCTTCAAGGTTTAGGCCACGCAGAGCGGGCTTGTCGGCAAACGAGCCTGGTAGAGAATTGGAGCTACTCCGAAATCTGGGATTTCGAGCCCGTTTCGCTATGCAAACTTTTTGGAAGATTCGCCGAGGGCATGCAAGTGCCAAGCGTTCACAGAACACGTACTGGCTACCGGAATGCGTGCAACCCCGCCCCGGCCTTGACAAGTAAAACAAGATATCCAAGCTGATCAGGCCAAAAGTCTGACTTGCCACATTCCTATCCACTTTAATCCTGGATGACTTTCTGCCTGTGATTTCCTCCTCACTGCAGGGCTGATAGACCCCAAGTAGCATGCCCTTGCCCAACAACAGCCCTATCTGGAAGAAGCTCATTCATAGTCTTTCAATAGCTTTCGAAGAGCAAGGCTGCGTGGAAGTCCTCATGTTGCACAACCCCGGCTGTTATTGAACAGCTGCATATCATTCATAGCTAGTGGCACACTTGACCTGGGCAGAAAGCAAACTGGAAGTCATGAACTGCTTTGCACGACAGAGCACACACCCAATCGTCAAGGACACTCGGGGATTCGTCACATTTATCACCACATATCATCACATATCATCACGCTACCTTCAACGCTACCTTTGCTTGGCTCCCTTAACTGTATTTGCCTGGCCAACTGCGCCGTGAGGTTCAGTTCTGTGACGCACCATCGAGCGCGATCACCGGCAGAAATGCCATCACACATAACAGCAGGATCCCACGTCCTGGGCCACATGCAGAATTACAACATCTGCTAGCGCAGCCCCAGAGCAGTACAGGTTGGGGGCGGATTTGCATCTGCATTACCACCCTCTGCTGACATGCTCTTGTTCCTTTTCTGCCACGTATAATAACACGCACGTCCGTGACCAACTAAATCATGTCGGCTTGTTTTTTGCTGCAGTCATGACAAGGGACGTGGGAGCGTGGTCATCGACAGACCCTCCCCGCACGCAACTTCCACGCGATGCACTCTAGCAAGCTCGCAGTTCCAAAGTCGGAACCAGTAGTACAGGTGTGAGATCGACCAACTGCAAGCCTGATTCACGCTACATGCAATCAACAAGAGTTGTCATCATTCGTTGCTCAAGAGCATCTCTTGCAAGCTTGCAGGACTTGAAGCCCGGATGGGCGAAAACTCTTTGAATGTTGGCCATGAGTTTGGGCTTGGGGCAGTTTCGTTACAACATCTGCCACTCGCCGCCGAGGCCGGAGAACCAATGCATGAATGGAGAAGCCACGAGTCTCAGCTGTCTCAGCTCCTGACCCATCTGACACGTACACGGCCTCAACTTCGGCCTTGACCTGACACATGCGAGGCACGTCGTCAATTGCAAGCGGCCGCATTTTAAATCTTAGCTTCAGACCTCTGAGATGTGCTGTGTTTCTGATGTCTCGGCCGGCAACGCAGTCACAGGTGCGTCCCTCTTGGTGGTCTCATGCATCCCAGCTCCTGAGGCTTGGATCTAATAGCATTAGCTCACCGAGCTGGATTGTAGAAGCATTGCAGATGGTGTATCCTGTCTGGCTGGCAGCGGCCATGAACCTGTCCCGAAACTCGTTCAAGACCTTTCAGTAACGTAACGAAACGTGCCGGAAATACAAAAGGCGAACAAACTGAGGAAAAATCCTTGCACTGAGCTTCTTGGACGGTCATTCCCAAGTGCTCCATGCACCAAGTGGCACCTCAGACTTGCTGACTGCTGAGATTTGCCGACTCAGCACATGTGGCTATTTGTCCAGTCCATTTCCAATGCCACCCGGGCACGCTCTTCGGCCGAATGCTCATCGCAAAACACACTCGGATTCCACAGGCCGCTTCCAAACCTTGATGCAAAACGCAACCCTACTGACAGCCACGAATCAAGGCTTTACGAACTGACAAGGTTGCATGCCGTATGTTCAGAGGGGCAGTCGAGTTGCGAGGTTAGGGTTTCTTGGAATGCGGGTCCGAACCACCTGACGTGGCGTTTCTAGATAGGAGGACAGCAAAGCGGAAGAACGATAGGAAAAACAAGAAGACCCATTCGACAAACGGCAAATGAAGTTGAAAGGCCCCAAGGGCCAGTGGAGGTACGCTAACCCTTATACCTTCAGACTTACAAGTGATGTCTTACAGTTCAACTGCAAGCGCTCTTATCAGCTCACGTTTTTTCTTTCGAGTAGCAGAATCTGTGTCGCGGCAGGAGAGGACCTCCCTCCACCCCTCCACCAGACGGGCTCCTCCCCTTACTAAGCACGTTCTCCTCATGTGGGAGCCTGATTAGTGTTGGGGATCTCCACCCCCTCCACCCCAACAAAAACGGGAGCCTCCACAATACAAATGCCTCAGAACCAATCGAAGGTCTGGGGGGATCCTGTGGCTCCTATTCAGATCAATAGAAGAAAGTAGATCCTTCGGCTTCTACTGAATCCAGAAGGACTTGCTCAGCGTACCTTTCAAGAACAGGGCCTTCAGCCTTTATGTTAAAAGGCCTGGCCGGCAGTGAAAACCGATCAAAAGCAATTACAATCCAATTAAAATCGTACTCACCACTAACCCAGCCAAAGAAACTTATAATATTCAGCCCCCAACTCTTTCATATTATTGAAGATCAGGGGCGTTGCTGGGTTACCCCCTTTGCAATTTGATTGCCTAGCTTGACCGAATAAGCGGCCTAATAAGAAATTGTTTTGGCGGCACAAGATTCCAGATTCGAAAGGTTTTTGAACCCGGCCTTTTGTTCGAAAGCCCAGGCCAAGGAAATCAAAAATGTTTAGGTCTCACAATCAACCCAATGAGCCCCCCCAAATCAAGATCAAGGGTTCTGCTGGACTACCCTTTTTTGAATTTAATTGCCTGGCCTGTTCGAATAAAAAATCAATTGTTTTGGTGGCATCAAATTCCAAATTCGAAAGGCAATAGAACCTGTCCTGTTCATGCTGGTTTTAAACCCGCAAGCATTTTGGCCTCACCAAAACCTGCCCCAAATTTTTCCGACTGAAGAAACTTTGCTTCATGAAGACCCCCCAAATCGAATGGGGGGTCCAAAATGTTGTTTAAACACTTTGCTCTATTGGTGACCCCACACCAATCGGGATTCAAAATTACCGGACACTTCTGGCTACCAACCAAGACTTCCTATCGAGGTTGGGAAGGTGCGCACTTCAAAATTGCCCCCCACAGGCGTGAGGTTAAATGTCGTGTCAAATGTCCTGTTATGAACACTTTCATACTCCTGGGAAAATACCATGACATGTATCATGAAATCAGAACACTCCTGTCGTTCCTTACAAGTGACCCTGTGTACCTACGGCACACGCCTCCTTCGTTGATACACTGTCGTAATTCGTGCTTCAACAAATGCGTACACCAGCCCTTATACTTTGGAACTTACAGTTCCACTGCAAACACTCTCAGAAACTCATGGTTTTGGGATCTTCTGAATAGCGGAAATCCCTGTCGCAGCCGGCAAGCAGGTCACCCCTTTCACAGGCATTCCGCCTACAAGGTTGTAGCGTGCTGTAGCGTATGAGCCTTGTTGTTTGTCGGGCGCTTCCGTCAAAATTTTCACTTCCTTGTAGAAGCTGTCGGGATGCTTGAACAGCCTGCCCTGTCCCTTGCAATCTGTCGGCCAGCCATGTGCGCAATGCCCGAAACGTGGCTGATAATTTCATGTCTCCCGGCTTTGTCTAGATGGCTGCCGACCCAAAGTAGAGTGGGCCTGGGCACAACCCGAGGCTGCGCATGTTTCTGCCATTGACGGAGCCCCCAGGCCTCGTTTTGTGCGACAGATCCAGTCGATAGCTGCTGTCTGCATTTCCTTCCCAAGCTACTCGACTCGGAAAAAATCTTCAACCAGTTGAACTGGTATTCTGATACTGTCGGTATCGTGGCAGCTATTGGAATGCTCATCCTGCCGCTCGTGTCCCTGCCTACCGACCCCAGGTCGGCGGCGTATAGGAGCCATTCCGCGGCTGTGTTAGGGCCACGAGATGATGTGCACTTCTCTTTCCGCATGCCGATATCCTGGCCGCTGGAGCAGGGGACACCGAACACGCCCACCTTATTCACATACACAGCGTCGTCTTCATTATCGCTGTCGTCCAGGCCAAGAAACTGTTCTTCCTCGCGGCACTTGAAGCTTCGGACGGCAATTTGCTCGGCCTGTCATAGCTCTCGATGGATGACCTTTTTTCCACAGGCCGCTGGCGCTATGATTTTGTCGCGAAAACGGATCCTGTGGCTCACCCTGACACCATCAAATGCATCATGCATGGATCATCCGCTTGTTGCCTGCCGGCTAATCCTCCACGATGACTGCCACTGCCTCAATGGCAGATTTGCTTCTGAATTTCTGCCGAACTGTTGCCACTGCAATTTTGTCTGTCATGCTTTCTGACAGATGAAGAGTTTGGCAACTGGCGCAGCGCCTGTTCCCAGGCGTCCCTGTTTAGCAGCCACGAGGTCTGCTCTTAGAAGACGCGCGGGTTTCTAAGGAGTGGCTCCAGCACGGCTTTAGCGGAAACCCCACTTCCGCCTGGCGAGGAAATCTTGTCAGGATCGCCTGCCGCCGCGAGAAATGCCCTGAGCCTCAGCCTCAACGGCTGACCTCCCGCAATGTCGCATAGGCCTTATTCCTCATGTGAGCCCCTTTCAAACAGCGATCGCTGGCACAGCTCCAGCAAACCATCTGCAACATTCCTTCTCAACCTGCACTCTTTGCGAAAGAACCCCACATCTCCCTCCGCAGCTACTGCCAATTATCATCCATAATGCGCCACGTCCTCTGTGGCGGGCATCCTCCTGGCGAACAGTCCTCCTCCGTCGTGGAAGCCTTTTTTGATCCCGAACCTGTCGGGCACACCTCGGCTCTACAAAACCTCCTGTCAACGCCAAGCCCTCTGGGAGGTTTATGCGGAATTCTGCGTTGCTTTGGCGCGCTCCTTCCCCCTCTCAAAATGTCGAAAAGGGGAGCATGTCCAACGCAGTCATCCGCTGGCCTGAGATCCAGTAGCATAATTTTGGAGGCCACGGCTCGTTACCTTCTGTCAATACCTATCGATCTCTTCATATGACGCGGGGCCCGATCTATGAGGCGTGCACGGAACTGGCGAACGT
The DNA here is from genome assembly GCA_905231905.1 of Symbiodinium pilosum. Lineage (NCBI taxonomy): Eukaryota > Dinophyceae > Suessiales > Symbiodiniaceae > Symbiodinium > Symbiodinium pilosum. The sequence continues at coordinate 49,377 of CAJNIZ010006803.1, read as the reverse complement.
CGGTATCTCCATCTTGCAAAATGTCGGCAGTGAACGGACGCCCTTCCAGATGAATCTTGTCGGCTTCGGATAGCCCACACAAAAATATGCATAATGGGGAGAGACATGACGTGCCGGCATCTGGTAGTGCATGTGCTGTCGGAAGTCTGGTCACTGCCACATGCTTGTCAGCATGCCTCCCTTGCGTGGACCATAGGCGACCTTGCCCAATTCTTCCGCGCCAAGCAAACGACAACATCGCGATGGCAAAGCGCAAGAACCACCTCCCAAGCAAAATCAAGGAAAGTGTGGCCAGTTACATTTGAGCCTTTCAAATCTCACGCCGCCACGTTCTTACAGGCGTGTCCAGCATGACTGCTGAAACAATGGAAGCAGATGTGCACGAAGTGGCACTTGGCACCTTCTTGCAACCAGGTTTCGTCGGACATCGGAAGCAGATCGGCTTCTATCTGGCATTCTATTGTGCCCTTTCGCTCTCTTCCTTGGCGCCTTGCCATTTACCTTCTTGCCACCATCCTTGCCGTTGCCTTTGCCCTTCGGGGGTGCTGCCGGTGGCAGACGCTTGGCGTACAAAGGGAGTCGTGAAGCATCTTGCCTTGACTGCCGGTTCCCTCCATGATTCCTTTAGAAGAGCAGCGCCTAGTGATGTTCTACATTGGGCGATTTGCTTGCATGCCCCTCTTTCGTACCGAATGCCCATAGCTGAGCACGACTAGAGCGTCCATGGCGGGGCATGGCTTCAGTTCAGCTGTCTTCACTGGACCGGAGGCCATGCACATATTCCTCCAAGATGCAATGCTTATACCTATCGAAAAGGTCCTTGTCGACATCGCATAGCTCTGGCCTGTCAGTATGCTGCAGCACCATGATCAGCAGAATCTTCTGCATGATTGCCAATCGATGGTGCAACTGGTCTGGACCTGCTGGCACGCTAACTGACGACGATGCTTTCTTGACTGTCAAGCTGTCTTTTGAATCTTGTTTTCTTAGGAGGGGCGTCACAAAGACAACGAGTGGCAGAACAAGGCTTCTTCTTTTGGGATCAGCATGGCTCTGCCACGTGCACAAAACAACTTTGAATTCAGATCTGGCGGTCGGCCTTACTCAAAAACTTGAGTTGGGAGGGTCGGCACGAATGCGTCCCAGGCGTGTGAGTGCACTGAAAAATCGCTGCGCCAAAACGGCAGCTACTGAAGGACTCAGGCCTGCTTGTGCAAATCGTCTGCTGGCTCAAGCAGGAATCGAAAGAGGATGGAAGGACATGAGACCAAGAAACAACCTTGAAGCTGACTGCAAATGGAGCTGATGCAGCACCTTAGCCTTTGCATCCATCACGCCAACCAGCATGATGGCCGCTGAGAGACAACGCCGTGATGAAAAGGAAAGTGATTAGCCCGGAAGCATGACTCAAGTCTCTTCAAGCTGCTTGTCAGACCATTAAGGCTAACAAGATGTTCCATCACAGAAAAAGTTGTTTGGCTTGGGCTAAGCTGCCCCCACCGTTGGACTTGTTCTTCAATGACAACACATGAAGGAAGGCCAAAAGCTTCGTACATACATATAAAAATATACTCATCTGTTAGTTCATCCATTCATTTGCACTTTCGTTGCTGATTGGTCTTGCGGGACCGGGTGGGGATGCGAAGTGATGATTGAGATGATGCCTCTCACAGGCAAAATAAAATTCTCGCCAGAGAAAACTATGCCCGTTACGTGTGACTTATTTTCAATTAGCATGATCATAGCAAGAAGCTATTACGACTGCAGTGTCTGACTGTTTCTTGATGCACCCCTTGCTGTTTCCCGCATTGTCGTATTTCAGCAAGCAACTTCAGCGGGAATTCATCCATGATTCTCTGCTGCGCATCTTCAACCGACAGTCCTTGTGCACTTCATTTGGCTGCAACCATGCACTGCAAGAACTCATTCGACTGCTGCTCAAGCCTGTCCGCCGAAACGCCTAGTAGGCCTGCATCTAAGTAATTAAGTCAATGAAGTCTTGAGGCCCTAGCTTACTCAAAACTGGAAAGAAGGATCATTTAACTGCGTCATCTAGCCACTACACGTGCCAAGCCATCATGTCATGTTAGGCAACTTAGCCACGCAGGCTCTCCACACACCATGCCGCACGGTCCGTGGCACAAACACCATCGCACATGATATCAGGATTCCACTTGCGCATCAGGCTTCGCACCTACATCAAGCCGTAGACACGTTTTGAGCTCAAATGCTGCAAGTGTTTGGAACAAGCCTCCGGGCAACCTACAAAAGGAAACAATCGACTTTCACCAGCATCTTGTCATTGCCAAATGCCTTTCCATCTTGCAGTTGGAGTTGTTGGACACTCGGGCCTGCATCAAGCTTCAAGGCTACAACGCACGCAACTGCGCACTCAGGTTGTCCGATGCATTTGCATCTGACATCTCGACTCAGGTGCCGGCGCTGGCTGCTCACGTCTGGAGGGCGTTGCAGCAACCATGTGCCGACCTAAGCTCCATGCGCACAAAGGGCATTTTCTTGCCCGGTCTGCCAATGCTTGTGGCCGCGGCCGAAGGGCTGAAGCGAACAGCTTCCTCACAGCCATGTGAGCTGACTGGAATCCCTAGTCACTTTCGTCTTCGACCCGGCCGATAGTGGTACTGTCACACTGGCACTAGGCCGTGACCTCCAAGAAATGAAATGAACATCATCACCCACTGGCGATCGTCTAGTTGCGTGGGGCTGGGGGGCCTTTGATTCCAGAAACGGTCGAACGAAGGAGATGCCGCCGCAATCCTCAAGCATCCCAGCCGCTAACAACTTCAAAGCACTCAGCAACTGAACTATCAGCAGCAGCGGACCCTCCTACATCCTGCAGCCAAGGCTTATCAAAGAACTTTGAGCTATACGAACCGTGCACTGCTAGACAGCAAACAGGTTGGCCAAAGTCCCCTCAAGAATCAAAGTGAAACTAAAGATCACGCCAACAGCGTCAACACGTACCAAATGAACCTCCTGGGCCGTCAACGTTTCTGACAAGGACATGTGCTGCAACATGTTGGAGAAGGATGAGAAGGGTGAGAATTTTGTTGTTGACTCAGGGCTACTTTCCGGACAGGCAAGGCAGCCCCGCGACATGACGAAGGGTTCTGCATTTACAACATTGCTCCACTCCTGCTCGCCATGCCCTACGCCATCTGAGTGCTTGCGTGAAAGGGCAGCACATCAAACTAGTCTCCGTCTTGCCTGCTGCAAGCAAGACGGTCAAGCGGATGAACGCTACTGTTGATAGAGGAAATCCTGCACCATCACGAGTCCGGGTGCAATGGTGCAAGATGTCCCCCATCAACAGCCGGAGCATAGTTTACAACTTCCACAAATTTGGATGATGAGTCGTGCACAGCGGACGATGGCTTAGCACTACACTACACAAAAAACAGGTCGATCAGAGGGCCTTGCCAAGGACAATTTTGACGAGGCTGCGAACTCACAAAACCCAGCCACCATTTGAGGACATGGACGGCTGAAGTGTGGCCCATTCATACGCCTGCCTCCCGGCTTGCTGCAAACTCCTCATGCGTAAGGGCGCAGCAACTGTTCCAAATGAGCGTTTGCGCGGGCCTTCCAATCAAGTCCGCTCACAAAGGGTTACCCAGACATGCTTGCCTTGTGATTGCCGCCCTTGGATGACAGCCCAAACCTTGGCCAAATCACTCCCAAATCGTAACGTGTCTTTTTCTGAGCCAAACATCTCACCCATCCTCATCATCCTCATCATCCTCATCATCCTCATCATCCTCATCATCTTCATGTCTTCTTCTGAGTCTGGGGTTGCAACGATACGCCCGGCAGCTCTGCCAGCCTGGGTTGCCAGAAGTCATTGTAAGCGGTGCCAGCGCTCTGGGAGACCGACCTCTCTCCAAGACCTGCCAAGCATCGAGAACTCTCCATGGAAACAGCACACCTAGTCGTGCCTAGATTGTCTCCCTGTCTTCCTGGAAGACGGACAATCCTTGGGAGCTGCGCGCTTGCGATTGCAGTCCTAATTTACGTCTGGGAGCCCTTGGATGAATTCCTTCCTACATCTTCTTGAGGCATCTATCCAGCTCAGCCTGTTTAGGTCACATGCTCGTTGTCATCGCTAGAGTTCCCTGCAACGTGCGAAGCGAATACCCTAGTTAAACAATTTTGGCCTGATTAGCAGATGCATGGGTTCGAAGACCCTACTATTGTCTTCGTCCGATCCTTTGCGACAACAGACCGGCGCGATGCCACTATGCAAACCACGGGCAAGGTAGCTTTTTGCGCACGCTGCGGTCAGGCAGTAGTGGTTGCCAAAGGTACCTCCAATAAAGCGTAAGATTCTCCCCCAGCTTCTCGAGTACAGCCACCGAGTCCCTCAGGTCACACCTCCAGTCACCTATGCAGCGCTTCAATACCATCAAACTGTCAAGCCTGAACGGCTCCAGCCAGTGAATGTCATAGACTCCATCAACAGGTATTCCATCAGGCAGGAGCTGGACTTCAATGAACCTTCCTCCATGCCTAACTTCAACTCTGTCTGGAGGCTCCCTGAAGTTGCGATGGCAGTAATCTAGCAGCTTCAACACTTTGGGACAAACCTTCCAAACGTGCACAGTACCTTTGCCATCCTCTGAATGGCTTACTGCCACAAGGACCTGTCTTTCCAGCTTAACTTCGACCACCAAGGACACGGACAGCACCTCCGCAATGAGTTGCCAATCAGTACTTGCTCTAGCAAAAACCCGAACACCTCCGTCTGTCTCAAGGGTAGCCACTATCTTCTGGCTCACCCGGGCATTGGTAAAGCTCGAAATATCACAGCATAAGAGTTCAAACTGGGATGTGATCTTGCCCAATCCAGTTCCATCTGCCGTGGACCAGATACAGACCTCTCGTCCTCTCCAACAGATGCTGAGCTTGTACAACTCTTGCCGAGGTCATGTCTGAATAAGTCTATCCAGGCTTTCACTAACTACATGCGCCAGCAGTGTGTATCGAATCATTGCACAATCTCAAGAGGCCCATGTCCTTCAACTTGATAGGCTAAAAAGGCTTCGCCGTAGTCCCATCGCGCAAGGAGTTGCTCTTGATGCCTGGCGCTTCTGAGACAGATGTCACCCAAATTCAGAGGCCGCATGTGCAGATTGTGGAATTTAGCTCATGCAGCACTCTATATGCTTCGCAACTGCGAAAGATTCTACTCAGGACAGCCGAGGACTTCTGTATGGATGGATAGTCTCATCGTCAACTTTTCATGGTTCCAGCTTTGCCAGCCTTTCGTAAGACTCTTTGCAGATCAGAAAGCCAGGCTTGAGAGCTACAGGCTTGAAGGGTTCTTTTGCATGTTCGGATTTTTAGATGTTTCAGATTTGAAGCAGATGGCTAGTTTTCGTTGATTCTTGGTTTCGTCGGCTGTGAGGTCCGGGGTTGTCACTTCCGGGTTTAGGTTTTGCAGTTCAGCTTTCTTGCACCGTGCGAACGGGGTAGACGGGGTAGAAACATTGAACGAGCTCCAGCACAGGTAGCAAGACGAAGGCTGGGAAGGTTCGCTTCGAAGTCGAGTTCGGTATTGCAACAGAAGCGTAAGGAGCAAAGGGCTTCCAGCTCAGTACTTGCAAGCTTTCTTGCCTCGGACGGTTGCTACAAGTAGCCAGTTGGAGTCCAGCTTCGAGAGGAAGACAGAGAGAGAGAGAGAGAGAGAGAGATAGAGAGAGAGAGAGCGAGAGCGAGGGAACTGTTTCTTGGTGGGGTTGTTTGTCACTTCGAATTCAGGTTCGGTGCAAAGCGTTGGTTGGCAGGAGGTTGCCAGACGCATTTGGGGCCTGGCAGTGTGGGGCCTAGCAGTGTGTGTAGTCGGGGGCGCGCTTTGAAGTCTCCAGATCGAGTTCAGGATCCGAGTTCCATTTTGAATTCGCATGAAAGGGGCCTTTTCAGCGAGCGGAATGGTCGGTTTTTGTGGGAGGGCATCCTAGTCCCGCTTCGAGTTGGAGGTCACAGGGATTAGAAAAGCACGGGCATTCGAGTGCGAAACAGAAGTCCGTTTGGTTGCGGGTGTGGAGACAGGGAAGTTCTCATTTCAACTCTTCGAGATTTGAAACAGGGAATTCCACTTCAAGTTCGAGTTGTTCACTTGCATGGTGCAGGTTTCCCAGGAAGGTGCAATTCAAATTTGCGTCTGACATAAGGGCTGGGCAGTTCCTGTCTGACTTCGAGCTCGCAAAGGAAAGACGACCCCACGTGGCAGTTTCAGTTGACTTGAACTTCGGAACAGCTCTGCGTAACAGGCCTGCCAGCACCTGCCACAGGAACCGTAATGCACCACGCTATATTAGCTGGAAGAACCCAGGAGGCAGTGGTTGTGCTTGGTACAGTTGGGAGTGCGCTGAAGGGAGCTGAAAAACTTGTCGCTTCCCTATGACTATGCCGCACCTGCTCCAGGTGAAGGAAGACACAACCTAAGCAATGGTCACCGCCCCAAGCATAAGATGATGCAAGTAAGGTTGCGACATATAATTTCGCCAGCGACGTGAGATCGAACGCGTGGATCTTGAACCCTGCGAAAATGAAGAGTCTTGCCGCAACCTCATGGCAAGCTTCTTACATGCGCCGCATTTCGCCACTTGCAGCCGAGCAGCATGCTCCACAAAGATCCGAAGATCTATGACGTCCTCCTTCTCAAAGCCCACAAGGTCCGCTCGGCAAACGCAGTGTCCGGGTCTCTCGCAGAAAGACCACCTCTCCAAGTTCAAAGCCAACGATACCCCGACCACGTCGTGTTCCGTCACTGGCGCCACCTGAGGATTGCACAGCAACGAGCCGCAGAGCTCTTCTCAGAGGTTGCACCCAACCCTCGCTGCTGGCCAGGAGCATCATAAAAGTCTGCAGGCCTGCAAGCTTCTCTCACTAAAGGCCCACAAGGTCATTTTCCAGGCTGAAACACTCTAAGACATGTTTTGGCACCTGAAGGATGGGTGCGAAAGAGATGCTGCGCGCGAATTCATCGGCAAGATCTCAACACACTCCTCGACCAAGACTTGAAAGCAAGAGCAGCGAAAGCTCAAAGCTCCATTCTTCTGCAACGGTGTACATAGAGGCTACAAGCTGCCTGACAACAGTTCAAGCTGCCTGACAGCTTCTGATCGAACACCATGCCGGTATACTTCTGCAAGCTGGCATCTAATGTCCACTTGGCATTAATAAATGACCCCCCCCTTGATTGATCTATCTACACTCTGGCGGCCAATCATGGTTACGAAGTAGTGCCATTCTTGTTAGTCTTAACATGAGTATGAGCAGGAAAATGAGTAGTTATGAGTATAAATATGAGCCTCTACTGCGAGCCTTTGCCAGTGCAAAACAGAGCTTCTGCAGTGAGCAAACGCTACGTTCAGCCCCTGGAACTTTCTGGGTAACAGTTCCAGCAGT
>CAJNIZ010006803.1:22569-41940 GCA_905231905.1 Symbiodinium pilosum | reverse complement strand
TGAGGTAAGCAGCTCTGAACATCTATCCCAAAAAACTTAATACCTTCTGGGGACTTCATAAATGTGATATAATGTGATAATTGTGTTCCGGCCGCGGGATTCTATAAATGTAGGGCGCTTCTTAATCTGACGTGAACATTAGGCTGGAAACACCAAGAATGTGCATTGACGTTCTCTTTCAGCTTGATAAGTTGATAATTGATAACCATGCTGCAATTGCAGTCGCGCTTTACATTGCACCTAAACTGCTAGCAGCTGGAATGCGCACCAAGCAGTATGTACAGCAGTGGATCAACACCTGTGTTGTCGCGACCCCCAACCCCCTGTTGCATACATACCCCTTCGTCGCAGCATGTTGTTACATACCTCTCTTGCGAAGGCTTGGAATAATTAGTACGTTCCACAAAAGAGCTTTGCCCATGTCGTGGAATGGCCGCTCAAGCCCGGTACAAGCCGATCGTTTATCAACCACCGCCACATGGCAAACCCGACAACAAAGGCACAAGGAGTTGCAAGGGATGTCACTAGAAAAAATGGGACTTCGAGGTTTAGCTGTCCCGCCTGCACACCCTGTGCTGGAGATGTCGGACCTAAAGATCTTTTAAGCCAACGCCGACCACAAACAAAACTCCAGCAATAAAAGCAAACCTAATCTGCTGACGTGCAGACTTTTCAAGACTCCCTCTGTCCTTATTCCATTCACTGTGAGGATGTTTAAGAAAGAGCCGAGGTTCCGCATTTCCACAAAAAAGCACGGTGTGACCCCCTTGAACCAGCCGACATGACTCCTCCAGACAAGCGGGTCTAGATGACACTTGCCACAAGCAACTTCGAGAACATGCAAGCTCGGCCTGATTCAAATTTATAGAGAGGCTCTTGTCCCATGCCCCAGGCCCCAACTCGCGCTGCAAAGTTTCAGGACAGGCATCCTTGGCGAAGCCACTTCTCTTGGCCGCTAGAACTCCAAAGCTTTGCTCAGCAACTCCCAAGTCAAGACAGGTCACAAGCTTGCGATGGAAAGCACGCAGTCGAAGGTAAAGCGGGCGCCAACCTGAAAGCGCCCCTACATGCATCAGCGGCACCGGAGCATTTGAAAATCTCTGCATACACAGTAAATGCTCATTGAGACATCTCTAACTCGCCCTGTGTACTATCTGTAGCTGCATTCTCCTCATCATTCGCAGTACTTGAAAATGTGTTCAAGAGAGAAATCAAGCGCAAGTGTCCAGATCATGTCTTTCTCCAAACACTTGACAGCTGTTATCAACTGCAACCTCTAAATTGTAAGGCACAAAGACGACCTTCCACCCACCCGGACACTGCCAACCAGCAACTCGAATTTGTGGTGTTTGTGAGCTCCAGATATTGCAGATACCTCGGGCAGTCAATCAAAACATGTAGGAGCCACCTACCTGGAAACCCCCGCAGGATTCTGTTGGGTGACAAATTCTCTCAGGCACGGATGGGCAGCAGTCATGCAAGCAACCGTTTGCCGAATGAATGTCTGGCTGCCACTTGGGCCGTTCCATGCTGAAGCAGGGCTCTTTAACATGCACTTTACGATTGGGGCCTGATATGCCTGGTGCCCGAGAAAGCCGGCAAAAGTCCACGCTAAGACGTTTTAGAGTCACTTCAGAGTTTCAAATTTCCAGTCCCAACAGGGAACCAGGGCCTCAAATAAGAGATAAGTCGCATTTTAAAGAGTCGGCACTTTTTGAAACGCGTGGTACGACGGTCTGTGAGACTTCAAGCGCACGGCTGACATGTTGCGACAACTGACCATCCCATCTGGTGCTGAGTGACAGTTTGAGGCTGTTGCGGCTCCTGCTACAACGTTGGTCTGCATTAGATTGGATTAGGGCAGGACAGCAGAAAGACACAAATAGTGGTCAATGGCAGTTGGCCGCTGCTAGAGCAAGAGGCAGGTTGGAAGACGGAGGACTGAAGCAATGAAGGAGCCGTAAGTGTGCAACACATTTCTGCGCTCTCCCAAGGGCTGGGGGTTGACCAAATGATGACTCTCACAGTCAGCCCCCGCGACAACACCAACCTTTCCGAGGTGCTGGAGACAAACCGCCCCAAAGTCGGCCTTGCAAAACATGTGGTTGTGCGCCATTCCGTTTGCAGCGAACCCACCTGGCAAAGACCTTCCCAGTCGAAAGCAGAAGCTGGCCCAGCCCAGGTGTGGCTCACACAGGAGACCGTTGCAAGCTCCTGAGCTGATTCGCGAAAGAAAGCTGTTGCATATTGTGCTCGCCACATTCCTCACATTCAATGCTGGCCTCTGCGTCGAGAAAGTCTGCCAATAAGTAGCCGGCTTCCTGGCTGCAACATCTCTCAACAAAATCGATTAAATCTATGCAGAAACTGCACAAACAAGTTGTCACTTGTCCTGCAGGGCCTGATCTTTGAGGTCAACGTTGTGCCACATGCTGCTGTTTGGCAGCGCTCTAATCACTTTCTATTTCGCATGGCTGGGAGCACAGCTTCCAACAGGTCTTCCAAAAAATGGCGTCGGACAAAAGCAAGACCACAAATGCATTTTGTTGCAAAACACAGCAGAATAATTGACCTGAGGTTGGTGCCACGTCCCCACCTCAGTCTGGGCACATGACATGTCAGCTACAATCACTTGTACTTTCGAAGCTCCTGAGCATGGAGTATTTGCATGTCATGTGGCTTTCGCAGATCCTTTACCTTTCTGCTGGTGTGCCTGGTTCTGCAATTGCTTCTGTGCCATGGCCGGCAGCTAGGGTCCAGTCCGAGGGCATGTGGCGGTAGAATTCCCGCCGGACACTTGGGAATACCGCGACCTCAACAACCCACTTGAAGCAACTAGCAGCTAGCCTGGCTTTGCCTTTCAAACACCCAACGCCAGCATCAACATCATGAATTGAGAGTCTGACGGTGGCTTCACTATTGCGCGCTGCCGAACTCGCTGGGCAGCTTCTGCCAGGCAAGAGTTGCAGCGTAGCTGCGCACACAGAAACATCCATGAATTTGTTGAAGCTCCTGCGAAGCTCTGCCGGCTGCACAACGGCACAAATGTCATCCTCACAGAATTCATGGGGCTTGCCACAGCTTGCCCAAAAGCAAAATAGCATGTGGACTGTTGACAAGGCCTGCAAAGAACTCTGAACTAAACTATGATAAAAAAAATGGGTGGACGATCCCGTGCTTCTTCTAACTACTCCAGCAAACAAACAACGCAGCAGCTTATGTTTGTGGAACTCCTGCAAAAAATATGATCCGCTGCCAGTCTTTGCAATAGTGCATTTGTTTTATGTTTAGGAAAATGTGGCGCAATCTCAAGGCCTGCAGGAACACAGAGCAAGACAAAGACTCATGAATTGAAAGTTGCACGAAAGCTTTGCGACGGGTTGGTTGCTGCCGGCAGCTTATCCGTTCCGAGATTTCCCAGCAAAAGTGGTGTGCTCGCACTGAATCGACCTGCCTCTCACAAGCCCCTGCCAGAACGACAATCAGAGCAAACAAGTTTGGTCTGAGTTTGCCACACGTGGCTCGACAGAAGCTGCGCTCATCAGAGCAGGAGGGGATGGCTGCTGCCTGGTCACGCACTCGGACTGCAAAAAATTCTGCTGCTCTGTTGCAGTCCCGCCTGGATGAAATGAAAGGCTGAGCTGATGGGCGCATGTTGAAAGGCACCTTTGGCTACCATAACAGACATGCTGGGAGACTGTCTATGTTCCAGAGATGGAATGTCTTACGAGGCTCTTGTCATTTTATCTGTTATTTCTGAAGAGTCAACTGCAAACAAGACACAAGCAGACTAACAAAGGTAAGCATTTGCAACAGGTGAATAGTGTTTCTTCTCCTGGGTTTTTTGAGGGTGGTCTTTCTTTCTAAGCGAAGAAGGGGGTGCAGGAGCGTGTGGCCAGCCCACCCCCACCCATGCGCAGCAGCAGCAGCAGCAGCAGCCGCCATAGGAATACCCCATTTGAAAAGTCCGCTTGATGCAGTTTTGACGCTGTACACTTCTGCAGTTCCCAAGTTACATCACATTTATTACCAAGCGGCGGCGGCTTTCCTGAGATTGTTCTACACGATTGCTGCTATTGGTCCGGCACCCCACCAGTCCTAGGGTCTTAGGAGTCCGGAAACTGGGCTAGCTTGGCCGCTTGCCATTCATCAATCCGTAGTTTTGGGCGGCTTGGGGGACATTTCTTCTATGTACTATCGCAAAAATCGTTTCTTCAATTCATCACGTAACAGACATCCTCCACTTGAGATTTTAACCTTGAGTGCGGCCGCGGTATCACAACTTGCTGGGCCCAGCTCTACCCCCCCTTCCCTTGAGATGGTAGAAAGGGAGCCCTGAAAGTCACTCCAGCCCAACAACATAATTCAAGCTTATAGATTTGAAGCCAATCCGAGATTGTCGTAGAGGAATTTGATCATGATTCAGTAACAATGTAACAAGCTTCAAACGCATTATGATGAGTATAAATGCAATCAGATACATCCGATGAACCTACCTCTGCTGCTGATGCTTCTGCTGCTGCAGCGCTGCTATGACCGTGCCCAGCACTGATGAAAGGTGTTCTGTACCAACCGTAAGCCTCTAAGATAAATGGTTTTGATTGAAAATTCTCCAAGACACAAAGGCCTTTACTGTGAAAGCAAGCTGGAAAATGCGGTGTCCGACTCAAGGAAAGGGAAGTCTGATTAAACACACAATTTACAGGATGTCATATTAAAAAGCCCAAAGAAAAAACACTGGCCTTACTACGAAAGACGAGAAACTTGCCCCAAAATAGAAACCTCCCAAAAAGACACCCAAAAGGTGCCCTCCATTGAACAGTCTGATCAACAGGCCCAGCCCGATGGTTAACCCCAACGACTTTGTCCACAGGCTACGCTCCCTTGCTATGTTGCATGCTTGGCACAGATCTCCCTCCATCTGCTTGCGTCTGATCTGAGACTGCAGGCCGAAACCTGCAGGTACAGAGTACAAATTAGAAAATCGGGTAGCAACTTTATTGTGACCACGCGCAGCCATGACAGGGCATCAAGCGGGCACGGGACTCCCTACGAATGGTGGCCTGGAGAATATGTGCGGCTGCGCAGAAGGCCGCAAGTGATGCGGCGCCTTAGATGTCTCACAAATTTCCCTAATTTGTGGGCATGTGTGTATCACTTTTGTTCTTATAGGCCTTGCATCCGAGATCTGTTTTCAACGTACGAAGATGCTCACATCTCAGGCCCCAGACTGACATGGTCTGGTCGATGCGCGCGCAATCCATTGAAGATCACATCTGCTCCATTGTCGATTTCTTGTGATGGCTAGCTCCTACCCTTGCAAAGCTTACGGGAAGGAACAATGTCAGCTGAGGCGAGCGAGGCCTAAAGCGATAGTCATTGCTGTTAATCTCAAACTTGAGCTTCAGCATGCTTCAGCGGCGCGCTCAGCTCGAAAGAATTGGAGGTGCACACCGTGCGCAGCATCTCTGGCAAATCCACACACAGGTCCACACCAAACAACACAGCTTCAATGTCCTGTCGCTCATCAGATTTTGTTCAAGCTAAAGGCTCTGTTGATCAATCGATCCCAGCTGCCTCGCATTGCTCGGAGACTTCGCAGCCACATTTCAGCCAGCGGAAGCCGAGGGCCCAGCAACATCTTCCAGTGCCTCTTGAAGATCTTCTACACTGGCTGCGGCTGCATCCACACCTTCCAGCTGCATAATCTTCTGGCCATCCTGAAAAATCACGACCTCAGTACAAGTAGCCTCCATTCTGCGAAGCCCAACTCTCCATTACAGTACGGTTTTATTGCCACCACGCTCTCCGAGTAAAGCCGCGCAACAGCTGGCAGGTCACCAAGCTGAAGGCTTTCGCCCACTCCTCCGCATGTCGGCTATCAGGCGACGCTTAGCCCCCCAATCTGGCTCCTGGTATTCTGGCGGCATCCAAGGTGAGGACTTGCAGCTGCCCACCTCCAGGATACTAGAACAAATCATGGAGAATTTCAAGAAGAGTTCTAAGACCTCATTGCAAAGCCCCTAGTATACTTTAAAGCCACCGAGTTGGCGTCGAAGTAGCTGCAGCGTGCCGTCCAAAGCCACCGAGTTCTCTTCCGACTTTCCTTGTCTCAGGAGTCTTGTCAAAGTGAGGCAATCAACCTCGATCTCATCAATCCTGTGCCCAACAAGGTGCCCCTCTTTGCAGTTTTCCGCCAGATGAGACGCACTCCATTGTCGCTACATCCGATCAAAACTTGCTGCTAGTTCAACTACGCGCCGGAAGCGTCTCAAGCGCCGCTTTTCACGGGCCGGGAGCTCAGCTGAACTGTGTTCTGAACTTGCTAAAGCCTGATGGAAATGATAAAACTGATCTGGATGGCAGGGCACAAAGTTCTCTGTCACAGAGAGCGATGTCTGCAAGTTCTCAACGAAATGCGGCCACCTCGGGGGTGCGTACACCACATCACCTGCTTCTAGGACCATCTCCTGGTAGGGGTGGCCAAGGATGGAAACGTCTCTCAAGTAGTCCGGGTAAATGTGCCGCTGGCGCTGGGGATCACTCAAATCAATATGCAAGTTGTGGAGGAACTCTGGTTTGAAAAAGACGAACCTTTTGCGACCTTCCAAACATGCATTCCATGCAGCACTGCCCACCGGATCCAAGTGCAGCCTGGAGTAGCTTCCTTCGGGTCCGACAAAGAGCCATCGGAAATAAAAAATGAACTGCAGTAATGATGGCGCCAGAAATCGCAAGTTGCGCCAGCGCGTGAGAAAGTCATCAGTTGCTCCAAGAAAATCCGGGCGCTTGAAATCGAGCAGCAAGTCATCAAAGGGAGGCTCATAAAGAACCTGGCTCGACCAGTAAAGCAAGCAATCGAGGGAAGAAACTTTTCGCATGTCATCGATATAAGCTTTAACAGTTGTGTCTTGCACACGAGGCGAATCTGGACAAAGCCGCTTCTTGCTTGTTGGCAGACGCTGCACCTCCAGAACATGCGGCAGGCCATGGGAAACAACTATGCCATGCTCCTTTCCTGCAGCTTTGTCAGAAAACTACTCGGCGGGCTCAGGCTGGGGGCCGAACTGCAATCTGCGCGTCCGCATATGTATCCCGAAGCCTTGGATCTGACATGCTCGTCCGAGGCACATTGCTTGTGCCTCTGCCCATCCTGCCCTCACTGCTACTCACTTTACACCGAATGCACAGAATACACGGTTTTTTTAACTCCACCTCAGAACCGTAGAACCTCGTGCCAGCCTGAATATGAAGGGCTACGTGCAAGATTTTTCTGGGGTCGTGGGAAAGTGGTTGCGACACAACTTCACCACTGGACGGGAATGACCTGCCAAACTGCCTTTGCCATCCATTCCCAAGCCCGTCTTCTCGGCCTTTGGCACCGCCAAAGCAGTCACAGCCAGCTCTCCCCCGGAAGACATCATTCCTGGTTCTTACCCCCCCCCAGACCCGTATTTCCTATCCCACACACTAGTCGCACTTTTCAAGAGCTGTGCCAGGTGCTGAACGGTGCCACCACGTGGGATGGCCACAAGTTTTGAATCGTGTTCTAAATCAAACTTCTGGACTCTACAATTTCCTTATGTGACCCTGATCTTTAATCGAACCCTTTGCATCACGAGTACGCCTGAGTTTTGGCTACAGCAGTACATCGTTTGAGCCAGGACTCTCTGATGTGCCTGGTTCAAACCCTTCAAACTGGCAAAGAATCTGAGGCACGCAGCCAACTAAAGTGGCAACCACGGCACAAAACAAGTTGCGACCTGTCAATCCCACGCCGACTCAGGTGGAGACCAGCAAGCCCCCACTCCAGAATCATTGACCAACTAGCACGGTCCACCGATACAGCAGTACATCCAATCAACAAACCTCCCACGAATCGGTTAAATCACGCCTTTTGCAACTTGCAAGAGATGCCCACAAACTTCGGCCTTGATCGTGCTGGAAAGCCTGCTGCCTGCAATGCGCCCAGTCCCTCCCCTAGGCACAAACATTTAATTTCCAATCATGCGCCCCAGCGAGTCCCGACGATAGGTTCAAAGCTTGACCGTGACCATAGCTCCAGAGATTGTGGAAGCAATAGAAAGCAATTCAAAGCACTGGAAGCCCTGTCTCTGAAGTCTCCTCGCCAGCTATGAAACGAACTTCTTCCTCGAGTCACAGATTTCCGCGGAAACCTTACGTGAAACCTGCGGCCGACAGCGTCTGCAGCAAGCAGACTGATCGGTATCCCCCTTCACTCTCCCTGCCCTCTCCCCAACGAAGCTGCAACTCCTCCAACCTTAATTTCTCAAAGGTGGAGGAGCAACCACCCCTCCCCGCAAGCCTGGTTGCTAGCATTTGAAATTACGGAAACCATTTCCTGCAGATCCTGAGCAAATCGACATGTGAGCAGCCTGGTAATTACAGATGGAGCGTCGATTCTTGTAGAGCGGAGGCCCAAATCACTTTTTGCTAGAATCTCCAACGAGGGAGAGAGGCTTCTTCTCATTCAGCTCTTCATGTCGTCCACACAGGACTAAGACTGCAGAAGCTCATGCTCTCTGAACTCAGACTGCATCACGGAAGGGCTTTCAAATTAATCTAGGTTCGTTTTTTGCGCGACAATCCCAGAAGACCCCTGGCCATACGATTCAGTCTCAGAACGCCCACCAGGGCACGATTCTGTCTCAAAACGCAAGAAGCTCCACGCGCGAGCGCGATTCCGCTTCAAAATGCGGGAAACTCTGCAAGAACTCGATTCCGTCTCAAAATTGTGGGAAGGCTCCATGCGAGAGTTCTACATGTGTCAGGCTACGAATACCGTAAGTTAGGGCATTCGGAGCTCTTGAAAGGCTACGAACAAAATCACAGCAATCAACTTGCTTGAAAGAAAGGCTCGGAGCACTGTCAATTCCACAGCATTTGCGGCTGGCGGAATCTGGTATTTGCGAAAAACATGCGAACACATGATGGCGATTTCACATTTTGATAGCCTGCAGAAAAGGCAACTTCTAAATGGGGGGGTGTTGGGGGCTGCAACTACCTGATGTGCAAAACATGGAAAAGTATCGGAACATACCTTTTGGTAGAATTTCTTTGCATTCTGCTTGTGATACAAAACAGCAGGGGGGTCGGGGGTGCAGCCCCCCACGTGCAAAATATGAACCAAGATCAGAACACGTGGCTCCTTGAATGCCTTTTGAAAGATTCTTGATGATGGTCTAGCACTGTGCCTTCATCCAACATGTTGGGAGGTTAGGGGGTTGCAGGCCCCCAGTTTACAGTTTGCAAAGCATGGACGAAGATCAGATCATGGGATAGGATAGGAATTATTAACATTGGACGAAGATGAGAACACGTAGCTTCTTGCAGAACTTCGAGCAAATTCGTTAAACCATCAGCTTGCATTACAATATAGCAGGCTGGTTGGGGGGGGCAAGCCCCTATTTGCAAAGCATGGATGAAGATCAGAAGATGTGATAGAATTTCTTAACACTGGACGAAAAATGCAGGAAGCGGGTGGGTCACCAGAGTTCAAAGCCACATCGAGAAGAGGGGAAGGGCCAATCCATGGCCAGGACCGGGCAAATCAGACGGAGCACACAAGCAGGTAGCGGAGCGACAAGGCCCGGAGTGTACTGTCGCTCCTGCGCAGAGGCACAGGGCAAGGAGGCCAAGGTGCTGGGTCAAAGGACCCTTAATGCAGGCCCCGGGCTCCCCGAGCGCCTTGAAGGATCCGCACCCCACAGAAGCGCCGCTATGGATGGGAAAGGCTTGGGAGGAGTGTTAGAGGAGGCTCTGATCGTGAGATATCGTGAGTTGGTTTGGACGGTGACTTGTTATTCACAAAGGACCAGCATTTCAGAAACTGTGTTTGGAAACCGCATTTCAGAAACTGTGGTTCAGAATCTCAGTTTCCCCCGCACTCTTGGGCCGCACTTTGCTGGGCTTGCGAACTTTGCAAAACAACAGACAAAATGTTGGTCCAAGCAAAGGACATCTCGGATTCACAAGGCAGGCGGGCAAATATTAACACACGATACTCTCGCCATGTGCGTTCACTATTGTGGGCAGAGTTGCCATGCCTTTTCACACACCAGGCAGCCATCGAGTGGTGCAAAGACTGTACCGCGCAATGGGACACAAGTCTAATCTAATGTCATGAGAGTACATAGAGACATACTGCAGCACCTTCACGGGCGAAAGTTGTGATTTGCACGAGCTCCTTGATTTACCATCAGCTCCAATACTTATTGAAGCATTTTCGTAAACTCGCATTCCACTCAGATTGGCTGGCATAGAACTCATAAAGATCGTGCTGATCACAAGTTAAACTGTTGAAGTGTAGCATGCGCAGCACTTTGAAGAGTTCGCAGGCTCGCGTCGAACCCTTTTAACAATTGCAAGTTCTAATCAGACAAAACTGGCTTCACCAGGCGCTGCACAATCCGAAGCTCCAAACCCTAAACTAGCGCTGAACCCTAGCAAATCTACAGCCTGAGCGACCCAATGTAACTGCAAACAACCCGAAGCACGGTAAGGATCCTAAACCCTAAACAACCTCACCAAACCTTAAACCCTAAACACCTTCTGCCGTAAAGGAGATGGCAAGGACAAAACAAACGTGCTCGTTACTGGCTAAAGCCTAGCGCTCTGAAAGACGCGGCAAGTGAGGCACGTTGAAAGGCTTCGGGGGCTCGGATGTGCACCTAATCTTAGACAACCCTAAACCCTAAGCCTTTTCTGCTCCACGAGACAACCCCCTACCCTAAATCCTAGACAACCACAAGCCCCATCTAAACACCAAACAACCCCAAACCTTAAACCCCAAACGACCTAATGCTAGCAGCATCTGCCAACAAGAGCTCAGCAGAATGACAAAATGAAGGGCCTGCACTCTTGTGACCCACTTCTGGCGTTCATTGCAACCCAGTCTCGATGAAAGTGTCCATCTCGCTGGAAAAAGTGATCTGGCAGCCCCGCGAAACATGTGAGGCCGTGTCCAGTCCATGGCAAGGCTGGACGGACCAGTCAAAAACCACAAGCTACCGGATGAAGAGATGCCAACACCAAAAAAGGTCCTAGCCACCCCAGAACTGCAATGGTTTGCCCTCAGCTGTTGTAAATGGATCGAGTTGTTCTGGCTCTGCTGGAAGATCCCGACTCAAGCTTTGGTCCCTGTCCGGGCGGTTTGGGGCCATCACATTATGCGAAACTATCTCACGGCAAGCTGAACAAACCACGAATCTGATTCCAACCTCCTGCGAGCTGTCCATGACATGCTTACAAGTGCAGCCACCAATTTGCATTGTCTGGCTTGTACAGCCAGTCTTGCCTACGTATAATCAGGAACATGGCAATGCTGCCAAAGATTCCGCTGCCGAGGACTCCGAGAAGCAAAATCTCTTCCATTTGCACAGTCAACTCCAATTCCTGCACCAAGGCATATGCACTACAGAATCACTGCGGAAGCGACTGTGCCGACCGTCCTCCAAGCTGCTGACTTCCGCAGAGCTTCCAGTATCATCTGGCACAAAACAGCAATGGATGGCAATTCCGCTGCAGACGCGTGCACCAGTGGCGTGTCCAACATGATCAACGGAACTGAACTTCCTTTCTGAAGTGTCATTCGCTTCGAACAGGTCTCATGACTGGCTGCAGAGCCGTGAGATTTGGAAAGTCCTATCGCAGCTAGGCATTTCTCAGCCCCGCCTAGGAGCTCCACCATCCCCAGTGCTCTCGCAGCTGCATCCTCCAACTGAGACAAACTGACGGCGCCTTCGAATCTGCCTGTTTCCACACCTAAGCGATACCAACTTGAAGCTTGTGAGCATTCAAGGCATAACAAACAAGTGCTTCAAGTCTCGAAATCTCAGAGCCCAACCGTTCTTGAAAAAAATCACCGTAGGAAGGCCCTCCACGCCGAGCGCGGTTGCCTCCGGATGAGGCAGGGAGTCTTGTACAACCAAAGCCCCTAAGGACTACATGCGCGTGTGTGTCAGTAGAACAGCTCAAAGGACAACACCCTAGTAGCCCTGTCAACGCAACGCCCCGAAGGCGAAAATGGGGTTGGGGAGGCCATGGGAGGCCCGAGAATCAATACACCGCATAGAGCATGAGCTTTGGGAACCTGCACGGGCTGAATTCTGCAAAACCTCGATCGGGTGGTGCAAAACCAGTTTTCCTTCCTCTCCAACACAAGAAAACACCAACGACCGTGTTGTTCATGAGTGCGAGGTGCTCAAGACTGCCAATCAGGCATAAAAACTTTGTGGGAATTATCATTCTCAAGTCTGGAACAGGGGGCCCTTGAACAAGGGCGGAATTCTGGCGTGTCAGCCTCGATGACAACTCGTCTTTTTGGAAAGAATCAAACCACAAAACCAAAACATAAATGAAACAAAGCGCCGGGTCAAGGCGGCAGGCAAGGAAACAACAGAAGCAGAAAGCTCGTTAGACCAGGAAATACAACACCCACCAACATCCGCTAGCCCCGAAACATGACAAAACGATGGCAAGCAAGCAAGCAAGCAAGCAAGCAAGCAAGCAAGCAAGCAAAACGGATCAACAAAAGAAACAGTGGAACAGAGTGCAAGAGGAGTACTGATGCTTAGAGAATTCTTTTCTCTAGACAGGTTTATCTCATCCCAGCCTTGGTAGTGTATCGATCACTGTCCAGCCGCAGCACCTGAGGGCCTGGAATGCCGTCCTCATCGAACTCGCCACTTGTTAGTCGACGCGCAAGCTTGGTCAGTGCAGGCTCAAGAAATTTGCAGGGTCCACACCTGAGCACAAAGAGCCTAGCCTGTCTGTCCCCGGACAGCGCGCAAAATAATAAACCTCTTCAACACACGCACACATTTTAGTTACATAATGGCGCGTTTCCGGTTTCCAGCACGTGAGTATTGTTTGGACAGCTGTAAGCATAACTTGAGATCCTGCTGTGAAAATTAATGGGCATAAGCCTGCGGACAACGAAGTAAAATTTAAAAAGGTGACAACTAAGATCATCAGCTGGGGAGCCACACCGCGTAAACATCGAGAACAACAGCTCCCCTGCCCTGGATCGCCGCATCAAGTTCAGCTGGCCCAATCTCCGCAACGCATCGCTGCTGCATCCTCCTTTTTCGTCCATCCAGAGATACCTTTCTCACAAAAACCGAGCGACCTTAGCCATGTGAAAAGGTAAAAAGGAAGCCATCTTCAAATCCTGGCTTTAGATGGCTTAAAAACATTCTTGATGACAAGCTTCTAAATGACACACAGGGAGGCCGCAAAGTACTGAAGCTCACGGTATCCACGACATGAACGAGTGCGACAGCTGCGCAGCAATATGCTGCCAATTGGCGATTCATACAGCCAAGGACCATTGCGGCAACGTCGAAAGACAGGTAGGGCACACGCTGGTACACCTGCTCTCTGCTCCATACTTTCTGCTATGACTGTCGATGTTCCTATGACAACGTCGTCATCTCCAAGCCGTGTGTTCTTGCTGTCGTCCATGTCGATCGTTGCGTTGGACAATCGTTGAGATCAATGCTTACCCTTTCCTTACCGCCTTGAACATGAACAGCCAAACATTCTCTTTTGCATGGCGGAAAACCTGGTGAAGATCCCATGCAGTCACCCACACGCCAAGGCACCACTTCCCAAATTTTTGCAAGGGCACAGACAACTCAAACCGCAGCTGAACTACCAACAAAACCAGAGGATGCAAACCAGCTGCAGCGTGCCATGTTGAACCAAAAGCCTGGAGAAAGTGCCCTCGAAATACTCACCAGGTTCAGAAAGGATACAGGGCCTTTTTTTCATGTGGTACACGTTAGTAATGAATGGTACGTATACGAAGCTGCCGCTAGACCCCGTACATGCGCTAGGTGAAGTGAAGCGATTTGGCTAGCCTGGCACAGAGTGGTTTTGGGTCATTGTCTAAGCAGCAATGGCTTTTTCCAACTTCGCTGATTCTTGATTTATGCCAGCTGAGATATCTAAGACACAACTGTCGACGGCCCCCAACCACATTCACGAGAGCCAGGCAACCCGTGGGTATTGCACAGCAAATTTGCAGCGCTGTGGCAAACGGTCATGCTCCTTGACCTCGAAGATGTGATCGCCTTCACTTTAATGCAGGAAGGTTTACCTGACTTCCTCCATATGCCTGCCGCGGTCATGAACTAGCATTGTACATCATTGAGTACAGAATGTAGAGCCGTCAAACTCTTGACCACTTCGTAGACTGATTAGGTCCAGTTGCCTTGTGCTCGAGCCAGGCGCTATGCGCCAGAGCCTGCTTTCTGGTATCAATCATGTACAGCTCCACTGCAGTCCTCCGCTCAAAGCTGCCGTCTGCATCCTCCCCTGTGGAAATACCAGACATTGTCTATGCCCCCTTTGTTTCTGCTTGCTGGGGTTGCGAACCAGAGGAAGTTCCAAGTCGTCACATGAGGCCCTCTCTCGGAAGTTCGGAACCAGCATCGGCGCCCGGAGCTTTGATGTAGCGGCGCCACCCGCTGCCATGACTACAAGATTAACTTCAAGCCAATTGCAAGAAGAGAGGCGTAGCCTACCTGCACAAGTTGACAAGAAAGATCCACATACACGAACCGTCTTCGGTCGTGAAACGGGACAATTGTGACTGCGGAAACTAGGCAAGGGCAAGCAACAGGCCTACGTCTTTTCTTGCCATTCTGGCTGAGCTTGCAAGACAATCTAGCCCGCGGCTCTCTCACAAATCAGTTTCTGCACAATTTGCTGGTGCTCCATCCCACTCAACGGATGAAACCTGAATCAGGCCCAACGTGAGGAGGGATGTTGCATGATAGGAAATGATAAGCATCTCTTGCCTTGGCAATCGATGACAGTTGGCGAAATGCCTTTGCTGCATCAAGGCCGGAACTTGAACACTCTCAATACCAGAAGCCTCATCTGCCGAGGTGCCTGACATGCATCACGCTCACTGTCGTGTGAATACTTTAAGGTCAGCATACGCCTTGACAGTGCGGGGCAACACGCTTGAAATTCATACAACGCGTAGTCTGCATGACGCAACTGCTGGCTGGCAGCAGAGAACGAAGCTCCGACTTTGACGCGGGTGGGGGTACCACATTGGCGATTTCTGCAATGTCTGCATCCTTCAGGGGTATTCCCAAGGCTGCCGCAGGCACCACAAAGGACATCAAATATGCTGGGTTCCCTCTGCAGCGCAGCAATGATGATGAAGGCTTTGGACGTTGCTGCCTCTGCCCTGCAAAGCACCGATAAACCATTACAAAATGAAGTTCAACCTGATCAGTGCGGAGCCTCAGTGGAGTGACGCAAACATGACCACATCCATTTGAACCTGGGTCGCGGGGATCTCTACAACTCCCGTCACGGGCAATCTGCGTTACCTCACTGACTTTTCTTGTTGTTTCAAAGCATACTTTGCCACGCAAGCCGTGGCTGCAGACAAGCGGCAGCACCAATGCCCCCGTTTGCCAAGCGATTCACCTGTGTAAGATTATGCGCGAATTTTCTTATGAACAAACATCGCCGCTAGAGGCATCGCATTTAAGTTGCCAAGGTTCAGTCGGCATGTGACGCACACTCTTCCACGCACATGCCCAAGGAATCCTTTGGAAAAGATGGGCATAGCAAGTCCTGCCACAAGAGATTTCAAATTGATCATACGTGCTTGACATGTTGTCTCCCAATCTTGCACATCTGCGAGCGCCTTCGACGCAAAACAAACCCAATCGGCCAGCAGCACTGCCCAGATGAGTGACCATTGCAACATGTTCGCTGCAAAATATTGATTCTAAGCCAAGACCCATTGCTTCCTTCACAGCCTTTTTACTGGATCGACCTTCTCAATTTGAGTCATGTCCGCATAGCTTATGCCAACAACATGAACGCTAAAGCAACCCCCGTGTTGAAGATCACCAAAAATTGATTCTAAATTAACATGTGATGCTACCCCATCGTCAGAAGCCGCAACACAACATACTGCAATGTGTTACCGAGCAGGGCATTCACTGCATCAACCGGATTTGCCGTCGTCGCATAAACAATAGCATGCAGATCGGCCTCTCCCTACACCACTACGATAAATATCCAACGAGATTTTGCTTGTGAAATCCGCCTCATAGCCTGATTTCTGCCTGGGACATCTTTACTGCTGTTTGGTAGGTGCAACTAAGACCTGCTGCAAGGACCAAAAAGAAATGGGGCCATGGCACACCGCTGTTTTGCACCCGGCAGTGGCTCGGTATGGTTAATGCCCGTGCTTCAACAGAATAGACGTGGATGTTGTCGGCAACTCCTTCCCAGGCATTGTCCTCGGTACAACCCACGCCGACCTCCGGCCGCGCTTTTCAACAAATCACTCAGTCGTTTGCTGGACGCGCATCTCTTGGGCGAGTCGGTTGGTTTGATCTGCATCACCTTGGCAACAATTTCCCATCTGTGCTGTTTCCCTTCCATACTTGACATTGCAGGGTATTGACGAAACCCAAACCATGCAGACGAAGACCTTTCAGGGGTGCGTTTTGCCATGTGATATCCATTTTCAATTACCAAGCATTACATGAAACGAACCGCTTGCCGCTGGATAAGGGAGGCGATTGGCATAAGTTGGAAAAAGTTTCGGCCCCTCCATCACCTGTATGGTGGAGCATCAGCTCTGACAATTATATATACGTAAACATATCACAAAATGTCTCCTAAACGCCGGCTCAACAAACATGCCCATGCGTCATTACACATGGTCTTGACCCAACCTACCCAGCCAAGTTGCCGAGTAGCACTTGGAGCGATTTGTTTTTGTCTGACCTAAATAGGGAAGCTTCCAGGTTGAAAAACCTCAAATAACCGCAAATCGTGCATTCAAGTGGCTGCACCGCAGCCCATACGACATCCTCAGCGGGGACGTGCTCATATCCCGCAAGGGTTGCATGTGCTATGTCCATGCTGAAGCAAACAGGAATCCACATCACCAAGCTTGGCAATTTGTTGCGCAGCTTTGGAATATTGGCGCACAAATTCCTGGCTGCAGAGGTAATTTCATGACAACATTTTCAATTACACGCAGCACGCCTTCTCTGCTTCGATGGATTCCACCCTTGGCATAACTCTTGTGTTACTCCAGCAAGCTGCCACAACCCACATGGTAATTGCATGACAGCCACAAACCAGCGCGTGTTGCGTGGGCGTAATTTTGCAACTCTTCAGCGCAGTCACCTAAACAAACAATGCCTCAACATTGTCATGCTTAAAAACGGTGTAATTGCAATTTCAGCTAAGTCACGGAGGATTGCAACCGTCACCTTAATCAAGTTGCACACCACAAAAACGCTGGGCGACATCAAGTATGCACACTGGGCGCCGAATAACCGGCACATAATCGTAACACACGTGTAAGAAACAACTAATGATTGCAAACTGCCAAACCGCCTGACGGGGCCATGCTCAAAGTTACTCGCCAACACAACGTCGACCCTGCATAGCCCTGTGAAGTTCAGATGCTCAGCGCTTGTACGTCGTGTCGTGTGTTGTACCGCACGTGGCCCGAATGGTTGCGACCAACGGCGGCAATTCAACATGCGTTGGTAACACGGAGGGAAGATCAGAAATACAGTTGGTTGTTTTGCTCGTGTTGTTGTTGTTATTCTGGGATATTCTACGTGAGATCCACATCCAAGAATGTGCAGTTATTGATTGTTCGAGAGTGCACTGTCATTTTTTTACCGCAATGTTTTTTGTAACCAGCTTTTGAAACGTCCAAAAAACTAGGCCCAAGGCATCTTGTTCAAAAGCATGACAAACCTGAGCTAACTTACAAAAGCCTGCCAAAATAGAGAGGGGATTGCCACGGCCTATCAGGGGAAAACAAAACATAACAAAACCAGTAGCAGTCATGGCACTGAAAGGCGTATTGGTGGTATCAGCAATAGTAACACCAGTGACGGCATTGGTAATGATAACGGTATTGGTACTGGCAATAGCGCTAGCAATAATATTAACACAACAAATATGATTGTAGTATGCATTAATAAACATGGCAAGAAGTACAGAAATATTCGTGATGGAAATAAATAGCAATGCATTGGTAATGGTATTGGTAATAGTCATGGCATAGTAGTATACAACTACTCTACTAGTAATAATTGTCATGTATTGTCATGGTAAAAAGAATGTCAAAAACAACATTGCTAAAAAGTACTAATCAACATATTTCTGGCAACACGAAGTTCGCATGAAGGCTCAAGACAAAGCTGGCGGGGGCCGCAATAAGTGCCCCTTTCTGCCAGCAGAGACACCGTCTTCGCCCAGTACCTTTTTCAACAGTCGCGACGCATGAACACACTGGTACTCGTGCTGCTGTCCGGCAGGCAAGGCTGGCGCGACGAGCTGTGCCTATACTCGCCATGCTGCCACCGACGAGCAAACAGGTGGCAGCCCATGCAGCTTTGGTGCGCATGGGCGGGGAGCCAAATGCCAATGTCGGTTAGAAGACCATGTATTTTTGTTTTGCCCTTTTTTTCCGCCACTCCTGAGGGTCATTTTGGCTGGAAAAGCGGGGCACCGGCTGGGCGCAGGAGCCCCTGCGAACACACCATGGAATACGACCGCCTCACCTTCCACACAGCACTCCCCGGCCAGTACCTCGAGTGGAGAGCAGGCGAGGGCTCCTCGCCGCATGCGGGCCAGCTTCGCGCTCGAGATGCAGTGTCGAGTCGAAGGCAGAAAGGACAAGTGTATCAACCGACCGGTAAAACAAAAACTTACTCATTCGGCTTGGGCTGCGGGGCGCCACATGTTTTCCAAGTTTTATTATTATTATTATTGTTTGTATTCTTATGTCGGTTTCACCCTTCTTCTTCCCAGTGCCAGGCACAATGCGCTGGCCGCCACGATTTAAAGATTACAAACCCATCTCACTGCTTGCTGTTGAGGATAAGCTATTTGCTGCGATCCCTCTGCGGCGTTTGACTAGTGGAGGGGCCGACGCAAGAATCTGGCACGCTCAATTTCGGTTTCTTTCGGGCAGACGCGCTGCTGATGCTGTATCTGTTGTCTGTTGACTCGTTGATTATGCGTTGTACCACCATGATTCCAGCCACGTCTCACGCATCCACCGTCAACATTTCGGCATTTCACCAGGGCTTTTCAATTCTGATGACCGCGTTACTGTTCAATGCGTCTGCAAATCTGGATTTGTGTTTGCCGCGTTCAGGTTTTGACATCTTCTTTATCGAACTTGCTCATTCTGACGACGCCGTGACAAATGCGTCCCGCGCTGAAGCTTATATACGTGGTATCGCCAGTGCAAGGATGGACTATGGCTTGCGGCTCGAGCCAGGTCGTGGCCGACATGAATATCGATGGACAGGCGCATCGAGGTTGTCGCAA
>CAJNIZ010006803.1:0-21918 GCA_905231905.1 Symbiodinium pilosum | reverse complement strand
CATTATTTCTTCGCGTGCCCCCTGAAACCTCCTGCCCTTGGAAGCCTTGAACCCACACACGTGCCATACAAGCCCCTCAAGGGGCCATGCCACCCCGTTTTTGGCAGCGATAAAATCGTCTAAAATCACACAACAACCACGGCGAAAAACACAAGGCTGACTGCGCACCTTCATCTGCGCAAAGGGAGCTGAATGTCAAAATTGCGCCGTTACGCTTAAAACACGGAAGCGCTTCTTGTAGCCAGACAATTGGTTGAATCAGCTTGGATTGGCTCGAACGTTTTTGACAACGTTGACCCCGATCGTTTGGTCGTGGCATTGTCCCATTGTGGGGTTCCCGAAAGGATCCGAAAAGTACTGGCTGCGCTGATTCGTGCCATCTACAACAGCGGACAGTGTGTTATGCGTGATGAAGGTGTGCGCTCAGATGTGCATCAACAACATCTCGGGATTTTCCAGGATTGCCCGCTGTTTTTTTTCAGTTCTCAGGACAGTTTTGTTTCATGAAGCGTCAGGCAATGTCGGGCAATTTGTTTGACCACAGCGCAGATGGCAAAATCGCTCGAGAGCGTCTCTTGAATGAGTTGGTGTGGGCAAGTTGCACCATGGTCATTGTCCTCCCCGACGCACGTGCAGAGGTACATGAACTGCATCACAGAAGTTGGCGCCGTCTTAGGGTTGAACCTTCATGGGGATAATATGGAGGGCTTGCCAACTGGCGGCACAGCCCGTACTGCAAAACCTTATGGTTGGTGGAGATAAAATCGTCCACGGCTTATCTCGGAGAAGCGCTTGATGCCACAGGCAACGTGAGTTGCGAGCTCAAACGGTGTTTGGCACCGGCACGGAATGATTTCAACTCGGACACTTTTGGAAGCGTTTCAACATTACACACCGTCGGAAAAATCAAAATTTTCGATACTTGAGTTGGTTCACAACTGCTACGTATATTGTTAGCATACAGCCTGGCTGAACAGGGCAACGCTCAGAAAAGATGTCTTCGAAAACTCCTTGGCATTCCACACTCTTTCATCAGCAGCGTGTCGAATCGTGACATAATCGAAAGCTTTGGCCTTCCGGCAGCTCATGCTTTACCATAAGGTGCTCACGCTGCTTCCCAATGGTGCCAGGCGAGCATGTATGTTTGAGGCTGATTCACTGGCTCGAACACAGCATAGACAACAGTGTAAACGACGAGGCCGCACCAGAAACACACGCCGTTCTCAGGTGTACAACACACCGATTCTAGTTTGGAAAGCATAAAGGCGTTCGGTGTGGCGGCGCAAGGTTCGTCAATCTGTTTCACTCTGCGAAAAAAATATTCGGACGCTTTCGTGCCCATGTGTCACGGTACACGAAGCTTTTGACTTGACTTGGCCTTAAACACATGTCAAGCACGGCATCCATCCCCAAGCCGCATACACCTACGGGGTTTTTACAAGAAGTTTGCCACTGCTATGGATGCAACATGATGCAACCAAACAAACGTACGTTCTTCCCTTCCCCCCAGCCCGTTCCCAACCCCGGCAACCCCCCCCCACACCCCCAAAATACCAAAGGTCCAAAAATGACGACCCTTCCATGGCCGTATTTTCAAAACCTAGCATAGCCACAGAAAACCATCGACATACACATATACATCTATTGGCGGCTGGAGCTTTTCCTTTTCTAGGCTTTGATTCGGCAATCTTAAATATCATGGAATGAGGGCCTGCTTCTTGCATCGTTGGATTTTTACTTTGAAGTCCTCGGGCAAAGAAAGGCGGCATTGCAAGACGCTGTTGCAGCTCAAGGTGTTTTGAATCTCGTAGGTTTGGGGTTTAGTTTTTAAAGATCAGGGTCTAAGATTTGGGTTTACAATGGGATTCGTGCTTCAACCTGGCAAGTTTATGGGTTTAGGGCGTAAAGTTCAAAGGATAAGAATGGAAGCACGTTGAGCCCGGCCTTGAGCCGGCAAGCTGAAAGTTTCGGACGTAAAGACCAGAGCCTTGGATGTCATCTTCCCAACCACCGTCATCCCAATAATTTTTGGGCTGATTCATGGGATCGAAATCTGAGGTCGTAATCATCATCATCACCATCATCGGGAAAGCAGCGCTACGCTGCTGCCATACACCAATCACATTCTGTGAGCGGAAACCCAATTATCGGCAATGAAGCCACTGTTCCAACCAGCTCTCAACTCATGGGGCTAAAACTCCCTATGCAAATCCAGAAAATTCGGACCTCCAGGGTCTAGACTCACGAGTTTCAAGACGAAATCCAGAAGAAAATCTGGATTTCGTTGATATATGCACTTTAAGTCAAGATTTCCAGGCTATACAAGAAGTTCAGAGCAATCTCACAAGAACCGCATTTGCGTGGCGCATAGAAATTTGAGGAATTTAGGGGGACATCCAATCTAACTGTAACTTTTTTGGAATCCACGTGTAATATCCGATTTGTCAAGCGATACGAACTGGGCATCTCATTGTCAGCCTACATCAACCCACCGGTGCTTTTTTCTTTTCTTGCAAGCAGTGCGCTTCGCGGACCCACCGCGGGTCCACCGCGGTGCCTCCGCTCCAGGCCGCAAGCCGCCCACGCAGCCGAGGCGACAGGAGTCAAAATGAACCTTCTTGCCTTTGAACCGTTGCTCTAGAAGCTTGCGCCACCCATCGAGCCGACGCGTTCTTCCGAAACGTTGCTTGCTTGAGAAAAACAAGCTCTTGAATATACCATCATCACACCATTGAATGTAAATGAGGAAGCAACAAAAAGGGAAGTTTTGATAACAACCATCTGCTGAGAACAATTCTACAGATTCTACAGTCAGCCTGCCCAGGTCATTGCAAGGCTCATTCGCGACACACTGCCACATGGCATCAAATCATGTTTCACAATAAGCCGTGGCATGGCAAACATGGCCAGCAAATGCAAGGAAATTCAAAATATCTCGGGCTGTGTTGATGGCATTGTCTGGTGCGAACAACGTGTGGAGCCTATCGGTGCCCACGATTGCGCTGATGCCACTGGCTAAGTGCCATGGTGTGCGCAGAGCAACGCAGGAGAGCATGTTCCGAAGTATCCATGCCAACAGAACAGAGACGACACGTCGCGTCAGGATACATGTTGCAATGACGAGTCGATCGCCCATCAGCGACATCATGGTGTCCACACTGCGCAAGACCCAAATACCTTGCATGGTTAGACTGTGCGTTGTGAACACATACATCGGGGTGCAACTGCGGCACAAGCTGCCACAGGAAATAGGCGTGTAGGCTTTCAGCGGTGATTGTAACCTCGGTCCGTAATTAAGTGGTTCTTCCCCTCTCAGATCGCAAGGTGCAAAGGTGTACAGGGGGTGGTTTCAACATCATCAATATCACACGAGGAACACGGCTGCTTTACGACATGTCTGTAGCACTCCATTCCTCTTGTTGTATCTTGGGATGGTTTTAACATATATTTGTACTCGGCTCTCCCTCTGTCATTTCGCCTTCCCATGTATTACCTGGTACCTCTCGCTGCCGGATGAACAAGGAATGTGTCTGCACCTGGCTTTCCGACTGTCAATTCGTTCCCCTGTCGCACGGTGAAAACGAGGTGGTTTCGACAGAATAGGTCCAAATTTGGGTCAGCTTGCTGCATTTTTCCTGGCGAACGGGTGATTGAGTGAGTAAGTGAGGGAGACCGGCCGGCCGAAAGGCAGGCAAAAATAGCTCGTCAGAACGTAACACTTGAGAACAGAAGCGATGACAGAGTCATCTTATAAACTTCATTGCTGCACAAATTCGAAAAAGGCCACAGGAGTTCACCCAGTCACCTGCATCCATTCCAACACTGGCTCAATCCTATGCAGAATCGTGCAGGAGAATGCCTTGCAAGGCAAGCACAAAGTAGCAATGGGGCGATAGTCAGCGGGGACTTTTGACTTGGAAATGTTTGCCAACATGCGAAACAACATTTTCCGCCATGTGGATGGCACGTCCACATTGGAAACAATATGATTGAGTAAATCAGGCAACTGGAAACAATGCATCGTCCAGAATAGTTGACCTGACTGGCTCCACCACCAATCCAGAACACAAACGTCACAACTTGTCCGCGAATTCATCTGTCAGCGGCTGAGTGCATGACTGGTGGGTCCCAATCTGAAGTCCGTGCAACCCTTTCAAATTTTTCGAGCGCTGCAAATCTCCGACTTCCAGGCAAAAATGTCGCGCATGTGGCGCTTCCGTATCAGGAGGCTCAATTGCCGACGCTCGTTTTGAACTGAGCGACTCACTCATGCTTGACCTTGCACATGCAGCCACGCATCATCGCACGACCCAAGACTTCCATTTTGTGTGTGTATGTGATGTGAGTGGACATGGGACACATGTGTGAGAAACGTGGAATTTCCGAGCACCCCTAGTGTACATACTGGAGATCGCGATGTTGGATCTAATGTTGTTTTGAAGCATTTCTATTTGAGGTTTGTTGCTGTTTGTTTTCCTTGCCAGGGGTTAGCCGTATCCTGTGAAACTGGTGTTTCACTCTCTGAGCACGACCCATGGTAGCCTCTGCTGCCATCTGCTTTTTGACAGCTTTGCGGAACCACACAAAATCAGTATACCTGCATTGGCAGCAACATGCAGCAACACGGTTAAGTTGGGCATGCTTTCATGCTGCAAGGAGCTTCTGCTGGTTGCAAAGTTCCCAACCTGGTTTGGGGGATCCCGGTCTTTCGGGCTAAGCCTGGCTTTGAAAGTTTTCAGATGTGGGCTTGGCTTCGACCTCGCAACAGAGCTGATCCTACAACATGGCTGGTGAAACCCCTCATTGTTCGAGAAAATGACATGTTCCACGTGGTTGTTCAGGCAACAGCAACTGCTGCTGCTGCTGCTGGTGCTGCTGCTGGTGGCGCTGGCCGAAGATTGAATCCCCCCCGCTTGCAATCATTTCCGCTCTAAAACCCCCTTTGCAATAATTTCTGGCCTTCTGTGGAGAGCCTCCCCATGCAAGTATTTCTCCGTAGCGGCCAAAGCTTCCGTCTCGGTCCGAGAAAGATGGGCTTGGGTGGACACCCCGCGTCGCGTGTTCCAGAAGGCAGGACTAGAAAATGATTGCAAGACTCCAACCACGCTTCCTCTGCAATATTTGCCTCCAAACCCCCTGTCTCGGTCCGCGCACAGGAAAACGATGGTGTTGGCGTTGTCGGTGGCGGTAGCAGTGGCATTGGCAGCTTGGCGGCGGCGCGGGGCGGCGGCTGGTGCGGGTGCTGGTACTGGTGCTTGTAGTGATGCTGGTAGCAGTGCTGGTGGCGGTGCTGGTAGCGCTGGTAGCGGTGGAAGCGGTGGGTACTGGTCGTGGCGGTGGTAGTGGTGGCAGTGGTGGCAGCGGTAGCGATGGTGGTGGAGAGTTTAGGGGGGGCGGTGGTAGCGGTGGTAGCGGTGGTAGCGGTGGTAGTGGTGGAAATGATGGCGATGGTTGTGGAGATGTTGGTGGTCCGCTTTGACCTTGTGCGCATGGTGCAGATAGAAATGGACAGGCAAGCTTCAATGTCTCCGTTCTAGTTTCGAAATGTTTCGAAGACATTGGATGCTTGGCACGCTTCCCGCGATGATTGACTGGTTCAGGAGCTTTGCTAATGCAGTGTGGTCTTTTTTCGATTGCTTGCCGCGGGGAAAAATGCCAATCCTCGTCGCACGCAACATTGATACGAACACAGTGAATAAATTATCTGTGGACCCGCTTAGCGCAAAGAGGCAGCTTTCAAGAAAGTGGTTCATGCCTTTTCCTGGACATTTTTGCCTCTTGCCAGCCCAGCGGAGAATTTCGGAGACCTTGCTGGGCATGGATTTGGCAGACACACTCTACACACAAAAGAAACTTCAAGTGTTGGGGATGTTGGGGGATAGTGAGTTCAAATGAGATCACAAGCACTCAAGAGTGTCGCAAACCCGCCGAGCTGCGGTGAAATCCTTCTCGCTCTCCAGAAGTGCTAAGCTGAAACATCATAAGGATGGGGCGAGGTTGCTCGTTACTGTCATGGAGGGGCCAGAGCTGAAGGAGAGGAGAGGGGAGAGGAGAGGCTTGAGAAGACCTGAGGAGAGAGGATGGGATTTTCAGGACGTGAGACAATATCATAGGAGATCAACGGTGAGAGGGGAGTTTGAGGTTGATCATACATGAGCACTGGCTGCTCTTTTTCAGGTGAAATTCCAAACAACTTCATTAGAAATCGCATGTTTCCTCTCATCTTCTTACACATTGTCTGACCACAGCATGCAAACGCTAAATGCTACCTTTACTTCCACATGTAATGGGATTCCACTCTGCAAGAAAGAAGGCCAATGTTTGAGTCTGTAAACTGACTTTCAAGGCTTGGCCTTGCTGTCTGTGTCATGCAAACAGGGTGCCTTCTGAACCCCTGATCTGATGGGAAAGGATTCCTCACATGCTGCACAAAATAAACGTTTGATCCGAAGAAGAAAACATAACGCAAGAAAAACACTAGCCAGCTGACGAGCTTCAAACCATTAACATGTGCAAATTCTGTTTTCGACATTTATCAAGCCTCAAGTGCCGCTGCTGCCTGACATACTTGCAATGTCATCAATGGGGCGAATAATTGGATGAAAACTTTGATCCAAAGCAGGGGTAAACTGCTCTTCGTTCAGTAATCAAGTCGAGTCTTTCTAAGAAAGTGATCCTGCGAGCAAGTCAGACAATGATTGACGTTGCAATTTAGGGTGGTTCATCATCCACCTACTTGAATCTTTCATGCTGCGGTTCAGAATGAATGATACTAGCCGCCGAGGCAGATCCCAGTAAGCTAGAGATTTGCAGCCTTCATTTCCACACCAGCCAAACTCCGCACGTGTAGAGGAAGTTTTTTGTGAGAACGATTTCACAATAAACCAGCCTGCAAAGTGCCGAATTACCTGGAAGCCTCAAAGGATATCCTTCTGGCATACATGCAATGACAACATAATGTCCGCAAGGGCAAGAAAATTATTGCGTCATGTACCCATCAAAATCCTCACCGATGACAGAGGCAATTTGTGCACATCTCATGAAGAACGGTCTGGAACATGGCAGCACACGGACTGCAAAAGACAAAGACATCTGTATCAAGCAGCGTCTAGAACACAGCCTTATTATTATTACTATATAGATATATGTATTAACAAACTACTTCAGTCAACCATCCGCAGCAACTCGTGCAAGCCTGCTCCGCCATGATTCTTCTGACCAGCAAGTGACCATGCAGCAAGAAGAGCAAGGGGATCGACAATATTGCCCAGACTTGTCTATGCAGAATTCTGGCTCGCACCTGGAAATTCATGTCGCATCTTCACCACAGCAATGAGTTAGAATGTAATGCTGGACAATCATTCGATCTACATCTTGCCCCTTACACTGAAGAAGTGTCCCAGCCGACGGCTCTTTCTTGACTAGATGTGCAGGCTGCCAGCTGCATTTGTAACAAATCTGCGACTGGTTTGTACCCGCGCTCGTTTGGCAACATTGTTGAACGTCAACGCAGGGCTCAGATACTGACAACAAGGATATACGGTGGCTTTTCACCGTTTTGGAATCCCCAACTGAACACCAAATACATACGCAGACCACCCATAATATTTTAAACGATCTTCACTCATGACAACCCCCGTAGCAACAACTGACTTCACATGAGAGCACAAAAACGCTGCAAGTTGGCCCTATTGGCAGTCTAAAAGCTCACATTCGAGCTTGGTCAGCAACGGCCAGGAGTCTGATACAGTACAGGTTCTATGAATGCAAGAATCATCAAATTTGCCCTTCTCAGCGTTTGGAGTGAACAAGTCAAATGGAAATGCAGCTTTGTGCGTGTCTGATGGATTTGAACACTCTTGCTGCCTCAAGCAGAATCAAAACCAGAACGTTGAAAAACAACACACACCCCAAATTGACGCAACCTCATGATCAATTGATACACGCACTCGAAGCGTATCGCAGCGTTCCAGTAATGCCTCCACCCCTAATATTTTGCGGCCGACCTTACCGAGGATTACCGGCAAAACATGAACAACAAACTTGAGATGGGCAGGTCACACCAGCAAAGGATGCAAAATGGACAAACGCATCACAAGCAGTCAATACTTGCCTGCTATCCAAACAACAAACTCCCGCCATCGCAGACGCAAACCTCAAGGCTGCGACAAATAATAACAATCACTTCAGACGTACTCATGTTATCCAGGTTTTGCCGCCCTCACATTAACTCAGCCATTCTGCATTCAAACAAGTACCAGCTGTGCAAACAAGGCCTTCAGGATCTATTTCTCATCTAGCTCTGGACTACCTTGCCAGCATACCGTTAGATATTGTTTAGCGAATGGCGACAGTGCACGTTGTGGGAATGGGGCTTTCTGCACGGTCTTGCTCATGGGCGTGTGTCGAAAGGATTCCAAGGCTGCCTGGTTTCTTTGCAAGTCAACGCTGAACAACACAATCTGGATCCTTCTCACGCGGATCAGGATGCTGGCTGATTGTTTGTGCCAGATGCAAAGAAGTTTGGCAAAGAATATGGGGACTCGCCACAATGCGCAAAACCATTGGACACACTGACACACCTCACTTTGCCATGTGCCAACAAATCACGATCTGAGTTTTTTGGACAAGCAACGAAACCATACAACGCCGTGTTTTGATTTTGCAGCACGTCTGCTCTGCTGGAAAAGTCGCAGAGACATTAATGCTCGTGTACTCTACTGCTTTCAGAGGTGAAGCCTGGTTGGGAACAAGTCTCGCGCAGAATTTCCTTCGTCTGTATATCCTTCATCTATGACCAAAACGCTTCCATCTATAAACACCCTGTTTGTGTATCTGTCGAAATGTTTACACTCCAGCAAGAAAGCTGACGAGCTTGATTGTTTGTACAATTCACGCAACTGATGTGGCAAAGGCAACATTCAGCGCTTATCGGCTCCCTGGAAGCAACCAATTTGACAGCAAAGTTTGGCAAAACAAACGCAAACGACTGTTTGTGAGGATGCTAGAAGCTGTCTGGCTGTGTGTCAACAAGATAAACATCCCGTCCGAAAAGGCCAAGATGCATTTTCGCCTTTATCTAACGAATCTTCCTGCCGTGAAGTTGCGAACAACATGCCCGTCACAATACTGGCATCGGCAAAGTGGGTCCTGGCAAGCTTGCTTGATTTTGCCTGCCGCGCTTCGAGGATCACTTGGTGTCCTGGACACAATCCGCAACACCGCTTTCCAAACTTATATGAAACGTGATGGCAAAAGCACAATTCCTGGAGCAACATTGGCCAGCAATGTCCGCCGGCCTCACACTCCTGGTCCAAGCTAAATGCCCACAAGAGTGCAGCATGCGCAATCTTGAGAAATATTTGTATCCCAAAACACAGACAAGCCGCGAAGCAAGCGGCTTGGGATTGAACAGAAACACGATGAAAATGCAGCGCATGCACTCAACAGAGGGCAAGGGATCTTGACAGCAAATATTGTCTCTGAAAGGTGAGAACGATGGAAGCAATGAACTTGACCAATCTTGGAGCGCCCACCTGAAGAGTTGAACATACAACGGCTGCGGCATCCAAACCTTTGCAACATGTTGTGAAATGGCATCCTCTCTGCAAGGGTCTGTGACCTCCATTCTGTTGCCCAAAATAATTGGCGGACTTCAGGCCTAAAAGGGGATCCTTAGTGATATGGTGCTTGCTACAGAAAATTGGCGCCAGTACCCCTCTTTCGAAAACCGGGCACATACGACAAATACGTTACATCCAGATGTGGTGTGTAACGCACGTACATTCCTCATAGCAACAACAAATTTTGTATGAATTATACATCAGCACAAAAAGCTTCAGTTGGAAGAAAAATATGATGTCAACACGACAAACCAGTGAAAACTTGTCATCCTGTCGCCATCATAGCCAGAACTCCTCTAATGGCGGATGGATAACGAATTTTCACACCAGCGCCTTGCGGATTGTGCGCGGGCTACCACGATCCCACACAAATTCACTTTATAGATCACACCGTCCAAAACAAAATACATATTCATCAATCCACTCATAAATATCGTAAAGTTGCAAATCACAGAGTCTGCAGCACGAGACTTCTTTTTCACGGCATCGCCGAGAGAATCTGGGGATGGTACATGTGCATGCCAGACGCACACCCAGTCTGGGAGAGATACTAGAACATCTCAACACACAGCGCACATAGAGTGCACATACCCAGTGCACTGAGAGTGCACACAATGCAGATGAGCATCTTGTCATCCCCCCTCTCGACTGATGCTAAACTCCGTCGGACGCAGCTTGGCTCCTACGCAGAAACAGCAGGATGTTCACGGACATAAGTCACAAGGAACCCAAGCTCCCCCATTGGCCTCGGGATGCAGGGTGACCAATCGCTTTCAAGCGGTATGCCGAT
This sequence comes from Symbiodinium pilosum, assembly GCA_905231905.1. Taxonomy (NCBI): domain Eukaryota; class Dinophyceae; order Suessiales; family Symbiodiniaceae; genus Symbiodinium; species Symbiodinium pilosum. The sequence continues at coordinate 11,505 of CAJNIZ010006803.1, read as the reverse complement.
ATAAGCCACTCCGGCTTGTACATTGTAAAAAAGTCCAGGACATCGAGTCCTTCCGTGAATCAAGAGTTCCCTCCATGACCTGCCACTTGACGAGCCGGTCACGGAGCCAAGATGCGCGCTCCCTACATCCAGCCCAGCGATCTAGAACCTTCCTGGGCATACAGCCCCAACAACCTTAACTACTTGCGGGGGCCAAGCACCAGCGGCAAGACCGGCTGCGCAGAAGGAATCACTACAGGGTCCAGAGATAGCAGCTACTTAGGCACGGCTGAGGATGGGCAGCGGAGCCTGCCCCCACGCGGCCCGAAACCATGGCCATCCAACGCCGGCCTCGTTTTATGCACAGATGCGCAGCACATGTGTATAGCTGCCCATGCAAAGGGAAATTGCGCCTACATTCATGAGGGCGCTCAGGTCCCTAAATTTCAGGCAAACTTGAGGGCCGGGGGGTTGATGCATTTGTCCTACGCCTGCCCCGCGCGATGGCCGTCAGAAAGCCGGGGAGCACAAGCTGAAGGAATCCGTCAAAGAAATCTGTCAGACTTTGTTGAGGCATGTTCGACAAGCCGTGGGCCTCAACAGGCTTGGAAACTTGCCACGGGCACTAGCGAAGCCAGGCGCTAAGACTTACATGGCGTATCGCTTCCGCCATGAAAGAGAGCAAGGGCACATATTTGCCGCCCCCTCTAGCACCAGCGCAGACCCACGTTACCGCACTTTGCGTGACCTTACAGAGCCAATGCCTCTGCATCCTTTTGCGGGTTAGGGTCTAAAACCTAAGCCAAACCAGGAGCAGGGTCGGCACCGGGTCCACAGGGTTTATCACTTGGACGCGTCGGCACAGGTTATCGTACCGGAGCTAGTATAGGAAGGCAGACGAGCCCAGCAGTGTGAGTGCACCTACTGATAGAAGCCTGCACAGCTGTAGCGCGGCCTGCGAACCTGCCTGGCTTTACCTGCCTGCGCAACATTGCCTGCCTGTGCACTGCCTATCTGCTCTGCCTGGGCAGCCTGGGCTGCAGATGCCTAACTCGGCGGCCTCCCATCAAACCTGACTTTTAAATCGGACCTGCATGTTGAATGGGCAGAACCTGCTTGACTTGCCTGGGCCTGACGTCGCCGAGCGCCTGATTCGCGTTTAACGTCAGGATACATTGAAGCATTGAAGCTTTGATGGCTCTGTCTTTGCCGGCACATTTTCCCCATCCACAAAGTACTTTCAGCCTGCGCCTGAGTGCTGCATACGGACCCTCGACGACAAGGAAGAGGATGGACCTGAGCACTGAGCATAGGATCAGGCAGAGATCTCACGGAATGAGTGGGTGCACCAGAAAAAGGGGGTCATTGATGCAAACCTAGGGCAACCGAAAAACCCCTGTCAGGCAGAAACTGGGTCTAGGGTTGGGGTTAAGGTCTATCCTTCGGGCGCCCATCATCAATCATCAATGCTGCGTGAATTGGACTCCCCCTTTCAACTGTCTCACGGAGCGTCACGGATCCGCAGCCACAGGGCTGCTTTGGCGAGAACATCCCCACTGAAGCGACAAGGACCCGTGCATGGCGCAGCGGTGGGCTTTAATTACGGCACCTCTGCCTGAGAGGAAAGATACGCCATGGCTGCTTCAACTGATGCGGAAGATTGACTCGGACTGTCTGGGGTAGGAGTGATGACCATAAGGCTGCCCATCGAGCGCATTGATACCAGAGAGGTATTCGGACGCTAGAGTTGCCTTTTACGCCTGGCTCCACTGTTTGACTTTAGGCAGCGCAAAGCAACACGCTCTTGCTAAGAGGAAGAATACGCACGGTTACCCCAAGTGGTGAGGTCTGTCTACATATGCCACAGGGAGTGGGCAGAAGCGCAGTATGAGCCTAACAATGAGAGGAGGGACGGACCTCTCCAAGCACCTGCTCCTGGACCAACACGAAATGCTTCTCGCCTGTCTGAGGGACGGCCCGGACAAAAACTGCTTGCATCCTGTCTCCTTGCGCCTTGATAGTGAGAATCATTCAAACCCCGCGTTTTTCCTGGGCCCAGTAGGGAATTCTTGGGAAAATCGGCCGCTTAGGCCCACACAAAACCGGGGTTTAGAGAAGCGCACGCTGTTCTAGTAGCTGCTCTGAAATCTGCATGACTGAAGGCTTGAAACGTTGCTCTCGCAATGATCTGGATCTACAATCCTGCCTGACTGAAACTCGGCCAGCTGGTCTGACCTGCCTGAGAGTTTTACAGAGACTTGGAGGGGCCCAAGTTTGGCCTTTTCAGGCGCTGCATCCTGGCACGACTTACATAGACTTGGGGGAAGGCCAAAACTTGGCCCTCTCAGGTCCTGCGTTTCAGCACGATTTACACACAGAGACTTGGGGGGCCCCAAAGATTGGCCCCCTCAGGTCCTGTGTTTCAGCGCGGTTTACAGAGACTTGGGGGGCCCAAAGTTTGGCCCCCTGGTCCTGCGTTTCAGCACGTTTTATTTCTCCCAATTCAAAAACGCACTTCTCGAAGTATCTCACGTAACCCGTTGTCAGAAAGAACTCATTCATCGAAATCATATTTCAACAAAATATAAATTATTGTTGCTCAAGGACCGTGCTTGAACCGTTTAAACTAAATCAACAAGATCGTCAAAAGTGTCAAGCATTGCAGACAATCTTCATTCCAATCCACTCGGACTTTTTCCCACAGTGGGGCGAATCATCTCTCTCTGAATCGTTCTGTCTGAACCATGTTCAGCTCATGTCTTTTTCATTGACGTTGTCAACGTGCCCAGACAAGAAGGCACAAGCTATCAGCAACGGGATGGCGAACGCTCATCCCCTCACAGCCCAACTACTCAGATAGACCTTAGTAACACGGCCTGCCAGACGAAAGAAAGAGCACAAAACTGCTTTATTCAGTTTGCAGTGCAATCAAACTCACAAAATCTCCATCAAATATATCAAAAGGTCAAATCAAATATATCACTCAATCAGGCGCAGAAAGCAGCGGACACTGGTCTTCATTTTGGCAGCGTGGGGCATCCAACGTCAGTCGTGGTTTGCAAGAAGGCACAACGTGTTTCACAAAGCACTCTATCCCTCAAGGCCGTTCCCGCAAGACGGTCCTGCAATTTACGGATTACATCATCCTGCATGAGATGTCCCGTTCCCCCACTTATCACATAGCACGCAGGAGCACGTGGCGATCCAAGCGGATTCGGAAGCTAGCTGGCAGATGCTTCACCTCTCCTCGTGACGGAGCGTCAGCGGGATTTGAAGCACTGGCTATCCGCTCGAACCAGATGCTCAGGTCGTTGGCAATTTCAAACTCATTAAGTTTGACAAGCAAAGCCTGCAGCACAGGTGAGCTCGAATTGCTCTTGATTAAGGCACGGAGGGCAGCGTCGTTGTCCAGGAAGAGGACTACATCCGTATGCCTTAGTTGGGAGCAAAGATCCAACACGCCACGCACAGCCGCTAGGGCCTCAAGCTCATAGATGAACCCCTCTTTGCCTTCCACATTGGGGGAAGAGATTTCGTCTTGGTCAAGATCTTCGGAGAACCACCTAAGTAATAGCCCATTGGAGTTATACAACAACGCGCCCAGACCGCCATGTCCCCCTTCGAATGAGGCATCGGTGTAGAGGTGCATACAGTTGCGGTGTGAGGCTGAAACACGTCGTGCATCCCCAAGGACTATCCTATCCCTAAGGCAGGTTAATGCAACACGTAGGTAGGTCATCTGACATGGAGACGAAACCTTGGTTCCGGCAGGCGGAGGATAAGCAGCGCATGTATTGGCAAGCCAGTCGGCCAAAGATTTGGTTTTCGGCAAACAGCAACCTCCCCCGCAGGGACTCGAAGGTTTTGGCTGGCGCCCCTCCATTGGAAATCATGGAAGCGATGCTGCGTGCAAGTTCTGCCTTGCGCGACTTAGTGTTGCACACGCTGAAAACGCCAGCACGCGAATCGGCCAGGGAAATTTCTACCCCCAATGCTCTGGCATAGGCGTTAAAAGGCGCTTCTTTTTCCTTGGAGGTTTGCCAGTGAACCAACTCGAAAAAAGAGTCGAGGACCATGCACAGATGCGATGATTCATCATTGCTACTCACGACCACATAGTCGTCGTAAAAGAGTGACCAATGAAGATCCAACAACTTTACTCCTACGTGCCAGAGGCAATGCGATGATCTGTAGAATCCCAGCACGGACGGTCGCGAGCCGAAGGGCAACACGAGGCTTTGAAAAATGTGGACGGTTTTTTCACTTGGGCACCACACGCTAAGGTAGGCGTCTTTGCGAGCTGACTCCGAAAGGGGTAGCTGTTTGTAAGCTTTTCGAAGATCAACTGTTTTGGCAACCAGGCATTTTGGCGCTCCCGCACGTCTAGCCGTCTTGGCACGAAAGACCAGGCCTGCAAGAATGACATCAACGCTGTGGGGTGCAATCGTCTCTTCACCACAAGAAGTGAGATTCGCGAGGGATGCAGTGAAGTCATCAATGGGTCTCACCTTTCGAACGCTTCCTTTCTCGGAGTCGAAGGAAGATTGCACTACCCCAAACCTACGAGTCAGTATGGATTGGGGCGGAAGATCATCCAGTGGGATGGGACCTCTCACCCAGCCCTGCTCGACCTCTTGCATCGTCAGGTTGTAAACTTCCTGAGCTATTTGCTCGTCTTCTTTCTGCTGACCGGCAGGCTTCGGCTGTGGCTGCTAAGGCGCTTGCCTGATTCTCCTTGGCGACAGTGCGCACGTCCTCAATTGTAAGGGAGGCGAAGGAGGCTTTCTTCGGAAGCACATTAGAAGCTGGGATTTGGCCCAAAAGGTCAAAGCCTTTGCCTATGTCCTCCGGGAGACTTTTGTCTCCATACTCACTGGCAGCAATCAACTCCCTGAGAAGCCGCATGCACTTTCCTTGCAAAAGGGGGGCTATCGAGCTGTGCACACACGGGTCTGGACCCAAATCCTTTAGCTCTTTGGCACGGAGGAACCACTTTCTCAGGACTTCTGTGCGGCCCTGTTTGACTCTCCTTGTGATGGCCTGCTTCAGTTGTTCGGGCAGACAGTTCGTCAACATTTTGGGGTGTTGAGCTTTGCAGGCAAGAGCAACAAACTGATCTGGGGTCCAGGGGATGCCAAAGGTTTGGTGAACTTTGGACGGACTCACTTCCAGCAAGGCATGTTCGTCGGGTGGATCCTTTTTTGGCAGTGTCGGGGTCTCAGGGTCATTGGGTCTAAGTTGGGAAACTACCTTAGGGTCACCCCTAGAGGGAAGGGAGGAAAGCAACTTAGAGCCGGCAGGTAGAGCATGAAGACTTGAGGAGACATGAATGGCGGCCGGGATGGGGAAAGGAGATTTCAGCGGTGAAATCTTCGGCATGAGCTCCGGGGGCCCACACAGGCTGACACGGGAGGAGAATTCCGGCACCAGTGGGGGCAACTTCTTTCCGGCCTGCTTGGAGAGGGCAACTTGGGCCGCCTTGTGCACAGAAAGGTCTGCAAGGAGCAGAGACTCCACCGGACCGCGGGCACCCATGATGATCAGCTGCTCACGGACTGCACAGGCCATGGCACGGCAGAGCATAGGAGGATACGCCACTTCTGCATGAGCTGCAAAGCTGCCATTGGGCAGGAGGCCCCACGGTAAATGAGCGTGATTTCCATCACACAACACACCGACCTTCTGCAGCTGTGGAACGCCATGCGCGAAGAGAGTATGCTTTCGACGCTGACTGCCGAACATACAGTGATGAGCGCGGGTCAAGATGTGAGGGATTTTCTGAAGAATCTTCATGGGGCTGGTTGCCCAAAAAAGGCTCCTATTTGGGTTCTCACACAGCCAGAGGAGCCCATGCTCGAAGGCATAGGTGATTACGTCTGCTGTGAGCTGATACAGGCAGTTGGCAACGCTGACACGCTTGAGGGACGTTCCGATAAGGCCTTCAAGGCCGTCAGGGGAGGTGTGGCTGCGAAGTGGCTGAGGAGCTTTACGGCCAGGCACCGGTATGGACCTTGCCGCACTGGCTGTGCCGCAAGGCGGCGCTAGATGTAGCGCCACGACGGATGGCTGCCCGAGGATTCTGAAGAGCAACGCTTGCCCTGAGGTGGTGGCAAGATCGATGGTTATGAGAGGACACAACAAACCATCAACGGCTTTGTGGTCTACCCCTTTGCTGTGGGTAAGGCCTGACTTACGAACCGCAGCACACAGACCTCCTGCACCACAGAAAATCTCTATGAAGGTCAGGTCGCACAGAGGGCCGCCCGATACACGCTGACGGACACGCGTCAGGTATTGCTGGAGGTCATCCGGCACAGGCTGGGGAACTGAGGTAGGCGGGTCACCCGTATGAGCAGCAGGTCTAGGGAAACCTAAGCTAGAAAGGAACTCTCGATCACCTTGAGGAAGACTCGTTGGAGCGGCAGCGCCGTAGGCAATGAGTATGAGTCGGTCACCTGTGCAGGGGCGCGTCTCATGTAAGCAAGCTTTGGCAGGAAGCCACTAAGGTTGCCGCAGGCTCAGGAGGTGGCCTAATGAGTTGCATGAGGCATCCAGGCTAGGAACGGTGCCAGTTGGCGATGCGAACCAAACTTCCCCATGTTGGAAATCAGAAAGTGGGCAGAGCAGGTTGAAATCACTGTGATTGTTGGCATCACGGTGCAAAGCGGTACAGACATTGAGGTTCAGGGATAGGGCATCAAAAGTGAAAGTGGGGGCTATTGCCCGAACACACTTTGCCAGGGCTGCAGCTGACGCAGGAAAGGCACGTGTGCTGTGATGGAGTCCGTAGACTCCACCATGACGGAATGCGCCAAACAAAATTTTTGAGCCCGAAGATTCAATGGGTCTTGCAGGGGTGTCAATAGGAAGCAAAGAAAACAGGTGGGCAAGGTCGGCTTTGGAGATGGCAGGCTTAGCTAACAGCTCCTGAGCGAAAACTTCGGCTTGAGACACTGGCGACGCCGGGGGTCGCTCAAACACAAGAGGATGCTTGACATCTTGCACAACACTGTACATTGTGGTCAGTGAGGCACCTGAGCCTGGACAAAATTGGCCGGCACGAAAGTTGTTCGAAGGGGCCTGCTCCAGGGTTGGGGCCTCGCTTGTTGTTTGTCACTCGTTGGTGCGATATGAAGGGCACTTGAAAAGGGGATGATTGCCAAGGCAGTGCATGCACACATGAGAACCCCTCTTGCAAGCTCCATTCCGGCCAAACTCACACCCCTTTTGCAAGTTGAAATTCCAGCAAACACGAGAGCCATCCTCGGTGTTGTGCTTCAAGTTTGGATCAGTCAGCCCGGCTGGCATCCTCAGACCCTTGCCTGAATCTTTACCACCCTTCTTGGCGGCGCCATCAGCAGTGCGTTTCTGGCCCTGACCTCCTTTGTTGCCACGGCCCCTGCCTTTGTTCCCGTTCCCGCCCTTCAACGACGGGCCTGGCAAAGGATTTAAATGATACATTACTTTAAGAATGCTAGCCAACTCTTCAATGGCCTTGTCTAACGGCAGCGAACCTGAAGAATCCCTCTTAAGAGAAGGCACGTGCTCAGCCATGTATACGAAGGCCGCCCGATCGCAGCGCAACAGTTGTTCCATCGTGATGCGACTGTAGCGCGGAGGAGGATGTTCGGACAGGTGGCCCAGGAGCTTGCGATGCCACTTGTCCATCACTGAAAAAGAACAAAGCTGCATGATGTCGCAGGCCAGCGCGCGCCTGGAGAGCGCCTCGGCCAGCTGCAATTCAGTCTGCAAAGAGATCTTGTCTTTGTAGGCGCGATCCTTGATGAGGATCCTTGAGGATTCATCCAGAGTGAGCTCCTTGCCTGGCTTGTCACGGGATACCTCAGCGGCTCTGGCGAGGAACCGGCGCGGCTCAAGATAACTTAGGAAATCTTGATCAAGTACAGCGCCTACATATGCATAGTTGCAGAAGGCATTTTCGTATGAGCCAGTAAGCTCAAGTCCCACAAGTCTTTTCTTCTGCTCATTAATCCTTGCTTGGCGTTCGGCTGGAGCCAAGTCCGTCTTCTTGTCGGACTCACCTTCAAGGGAACTCTTCAAAGTAGTGACGCAAAGGGCTTGCGCTTCGAACATAAGTTGCCGCATTGACGACACGGCCCGGACTGCAACTGAACCAGGATCACTGGGCTTGATGAGTTTCTGCAAAGCTTGCTCATCTGGTGGATTGCCTGGCGTAGTAGCACTGAATGCCCAGCAAGGATTTCACTTCATCCTCCGTCAAGCCGCATTCGCGGGCCCTTTCTTTGAAAGTGGCCTCACTCTTCAACAAGGAAGTCATGGCTCACGTTCTATCCTTAGGAGCCGATACTCCAGCAGGGTCCAGCAAGGTCCGGGCATGTCACATGACATCGTCATGAATGATTCACAATCAAGCTCCTGCAAGTCTTTCGGTGGTCCGGCAAACCCACCACTCCCGCACGTTGCAGCACAAGTGTTGCGATATCCCGCAAGTCTGGCAAAGGCCTCCCGCAAGTCCGGCAGTTAAGCTTTGTTGCCAGCGGCCAGCAAGTTTCAAACAACGCAGTCAGACATGACCAGCCTACATGTGTGACAAGTCAATACATGGAAGTCCAGCATGAGATCGCACGACCCTTTCTTTTCAAGCAGTACGAACACGCTTCAAGGCTGAGTCCAGCGCCGTGTTGAGAGCTCCACTATCTCTGATTGGCTTGCCACTTCTACACTGACGGCACCACCACGACTCAACCATAACTCGGGCGGTGAAGGGCTGGTGATCTGCGCTCTGCAAGGGACGTCCGCACACAAAGCGCCCCTGTGACGAGCCTTTAGGTAGGAGGTGGAGCGTATTGGTCCTCACATGTTGGTATGTGTTGCAAAGGGGCTCGGAGGTGACCAGCTCAGGCGAGTCTTCCGCGCATTCTTCTAAGGCATTATCGACGCCCTCGCTGTCCGACGAATTGGAGCTGCTGGAAGATGAGCTGCTTGAAGACATCTCAGAGCCCTCGGGGGGCGCATCCTCCGATTGACCAACCACGCTGAAGGACTCCGGCTCCTGCGACTCCAATGCAGGGGATTGAGGGGCAACGGGTCGTTCACCCAGAGCGGCATCCTGGGCTTCCTGCAGTAGACCCTCGATGTCCTGTGGAGAAAGTCTATCGCGGGCAGGCTCATACCATTTGTCTGCTTCAGCATCCACCGGTACAGGTGGATCAGGGCTGCACAACATGCCTGAGCGCGTAGCGTCCGGTACGAACCGGCCTGAGCGGATGTCAGCATAAGCAGATACAAGCTCCCTGAGTGGGCCTGACTGTTCGTCTCTACTGTATGTCAAGACGGCGGTAGAGCATTTCGGAACGTGGTGTCCCAATATGCAGCGACTGAGTTCGGAGCAGTTTAACTTGGACATCCACGACAAAGTGGTGCACTTTGCACTGTGGTTCGTGAGCCCATGTCCCAGCTTGTCTGGGGAGGCTCCAAGTATCTCTCTGATCCACATAGCGAAGGCGCAGCCTTTGATGGGAAAACCTGACATCGATCCATTCTCAAGCGGAGCCTGCAGGATTGGGCCTCCATGCGGAATTGAGGTTAGGGGCATTCCGAGCTGCTCAGCTACCTTGCACCAGGTAACGCCCCACAAAGACTTGCTAAGGCCTTTGGTTGGGGCAACCAAGAACATCTTAAGGCCGGTGGAAAGCGTAAACCTTCGGCTCTTGTGCGATAGCGGGACAAGCTGAATGAATCCTTCACCTGAGGGCATGAAATCAAGGACAACCTCACAAATCTCCTTAAGATCACCTAGGACCTAGGCGAGCACGGCTATAGGAAGGAGCCCGCAGCATAGCGGTCCAGCAAAAGATTGCTATCACATTCAAGATAATCCTCAAGGAAGACGACTTCTCTGACCAGCAGTGCCCTGGCTTGCTTCCTAGGCGGGCGCTCCATCTTGGCCCTTCGAATGCGGCCTTGCAAAATTGGATGCCTCAGAACCTGAGGCGCCATATCTATATCCCTAGGACAAAGTGTCCGAAGTTGCATGCTTCAAGAAGTCCTGTGAAAGCACTTACAGGGCGACGCTCGCTACGCAGGTGGGAAGTGAACTCCAGCAAGACTTGTTCGTCAATCGGAAAGGCACACATGTTCTGGGAAGTGCACCACACAACTAAACCCGTAAGGGAGCTAAGCCTTTTCTTTAAGGTGCTGCACGCTTTGCCATCAAGAGCCTCGGCAACTAATGCCACACGCTCCTGACGCTCCATTGCACAAATTGTTCGACCCAAAGAGGAAGCGGAATAGGCATGGGCAAGAAGCAGCTCAAAGCGTTGTGCGACAAGTGAGCGAGCATCTTCAGGAGTAATCTTGACCTTGGCACACTTCAGGCTGATTGCGGCCACACGGAATGCACACCCTCTCGAGGCTTGGTACACAAAGCTGGCTTCTGCAGCATCAAAACTGGGTGCTTCCTCGGGCAGGTCACATAGGGGCACAGGAACGGCAGGCAGCGGGTCTGGTAATGTATCATCACAAAACAGCTGTTTCATAGTTCCTACTTCCCAGGGAAGTAGAAAAGGGGTCGCCTGCATGGAAGATCTTCCCTGAAGCAGCATTCTCACAATTTTATCGGACTCGTCTCCCCTAGACCCCACGGAAGAAGACGAGGCCGAAGCAGGTTGTACAAACTTGGAAAGCATGTTGAAGATCAAAGGTTGTGCCGTTCAAGGACTGCAAGGCGCCTGGCAAGACGGGACAAGGACACTGCCTGGGCTTGAAGACCGGCAGCTTGAAGAGCTTGGTTACGCTCAATGCTCAGCACTTTGCTTGAGACGTCCTGCACGGAAGCGGATAGGCTTTTGGAGATGTGCTCTAGATTGTCCAAGCGATCAGATGCGAAGCTGTCTGAAGCCTTTAAGGAGGCGAACTCCTGTTGCAAAGTGCGCACCTGATTCTGCACTGAATGCAAGTGCCTGCTCAAGAGGCTTTGCGAACTGCAGGAGCTACTTGCTGGGGAGTCCGCCTCGCTCCCGTTGGAGCCTTGTTCCATGCACAATTCCCCACACGCTGGGAATTGTGTGACCGCTGTGCCAGAGCACACCTCGGGTTACTCGAGCCTTGGGCCTGCTAGAAAGCTTTAAGCGCCTCTAGAGACCTCAAAAACTTTTCTCTGTCCTGCAAGAGCCAACTGACATGTAAGTAATGTCAACACACAAGCCATGATTTCATGAAATCCCGCATGCAATCATGAAATCAAAATGGAGACGTGAGTTTGGAAAATTGCAACAATTTTCACACGCACTGCATGAATAATAAAACTACCCCCTTTGGGGGAGTTTGTTCGTCTGCATGTTGAGCTGTCCACACTCTTCAGCAACGCAAAGTCTTCTCAGACCTGCATGAACGCATGCCTGGCAACTGAGTGTGAAGGAGGTAGTCACTCGAAGGAAGTAACGAAACTGAGCTTGAAACTGTGAAGTCTAAGATGGCCCAACGCGACTGACCTTCTTTAAACGTCCTTGTACACACACGTACAACCGAGCAGAAAGCTGTTCA
>CAJNIZ010006802.1:0-17099 GCA_905231905.1 Symbiodinium pilosum | reverse complement strand
GTAGGCTGGGTTTAGGGTTTCAGGATTTAGGGTTCAGGGCTTAGGGTTCAGGGCTTAGGGTTCAGGGTTTAGGGTTCAGGGTTTAGGGTTTCAGGGTTTAGGGTTTCAGGGTTTAGGGTTTCAGAGTCTAGGGCGATGTAAAGCCTGAGGCTTGCTGGGTAGGTTGCCTTCAAGGGCTGTAAAGGGAGGTTACGTGTTTACGTAGGGGCAGATGGTGTTGATGGATTATGTAGGGTCTAGGAGTCTGAGTTTGGGTTTGGGGTTCTGCAGGGTCTAATGTCATGGGTTATACCCAAACCCTAAGCCCTGAGCCTTCAACCCTAAACGCTTATAGATGAAGACTCTTTGTGCTGATTTCACCGAACCCTGATAACCATGTCATGAGATTTCGGACCTTCCCAAAAGGTTTCGTGGAGCTGAGCTTGAGTTTGGATGGTCTGGGTGGCCAAGAATGATGTAGGATTCGGCGTTTAGGATTGGAATGGCTTCGGGCTTCAGGGAATCAGTGTTCTGGAAGTATGGGAGTTTAGGCCCTCAGTCTTTGCAGGGATTGATGCAACTCGGAGATTTGCAAAAACAGAGTACAGGAACTACGCTTCGGGATCCACGCGTCAGGGCTCAATTCAGGGTACTTGGAGGGTCAGGGGGACTTAGCAAATAGGTTTATAACCACCACAACCCACATAGCAACCCTAGTTATCCCCATTATTAATCTACTTACTAAGTCCCGCGGACCCTAAACCCTAAACCTACGTATTTACTAAGTCCCCCTGACCCTCCAAGTAGGGGATCTGTCCGGCATTGGCCGTAGGGTTGGGAGTTGATTCTTGAGAGCAACGGCCACGACTGACAGAATTCACCTGAGCTATAGGCTAAACTCCTCAAAGGGGGCTATATAGGGGATTATATAAGGGAGTCGTACAGGGGGTATTAAGGGAGATACTAGGAGTTTAGACAAAGTTCACCTGTGCGAATCCTTCCCCTTAGTCTGGGTTGCTGTTGAGGAAGTTAATTGAATTAAGGTACTAGAATACAGATGCCAGAGGTTTTTCTACTACTACATACCCATATTGTCGTAACTATTGCGGTAACCTGGCTTAAGTTCTTCAGCAGCAACCCAGCCCCCTTCATAACCCCTATGGTACTTCCCTATAGAATCCCCTATATGACTGCCTTTAGGGAGTTTAGACTATAGCTCACTTGTTGCTTTAGGCGCCTGAATATGCGGAGATGTGATTTCAGAATGGTTTTGGGGTTGCCTGGTCCATGGTTTAGGGTTTAGGGTCTGTTGAAGTTATGGGGCCATTTCCTACAGCCTCCTAGTACCCTTAATTACGGATACATGGGCCTTGATTGTGGGAGTTAGGCCCTAATAGACGGTAGAAGGAGGGTCTTGGTTATGACAATTTCTGAGCAACTCCTGAAGCGTTGGTCGTTTTCAGTTTGGACCTGCGAAAAGGACGTGTAGAGATGTCCTGAAAGTGCTTTCTCCCCGCTCATTCTAGGACAACAACCAGCTCAATCTGTTTTTGGGGGCGAGCTGCATAATATCTTAAAATTTGATGGGCCAGTTATTGGGGGTCCACATTTGTTGAGGTCGGTCTGGGCTGTGTCGCTTGGGGTACATGCGAAGCCTAAACTCCACGCGCTCAAGGCTAGACCAAATCTTACACGCGAGTTAGGGTTTAGTGTTTAGGATTNNAGGATTTAGGCTTTAGGGTTTGGAATTTTCGTACTTCTGCACAAAGAATGGAAGAACATGGAAATTCGTATCTATCTAGGGACTACTATGAGGCTACATGTGCAGTCCTTCCTTCCTTGCTAGCCGAAGGTATGTTTCAAGGGCCCTAACCCTAAACTCTAAACCCTAATTTGAGGAGGGTAATTTTATGAAAGAAGTGTGAGGGGTCCTCAAAACGTCAGTCAGGACCTCGTCATTGCAGCTTCCAACAGAAGAAAAGAAAAGAAATTCCTAGGATAACACATTTCTCATCCATTAGCAAGGATGTTCTGAATCAATCTCCAGACCGTAGGCCCCTGAATCCCAAACAAACCCTACTGAAACAACATTCCTAACACAAATCCCTGGAGGCTTGCCATTGGCTCACCGCCATGTTGCAAAGTCATGCGGACAAGGACCACGGGGGCCGGCCACCCAAAACCAACAGAATTGGCTACATGCAAAGTTGAGCAGGCCATAGCTTTCGTACGGGCTTCAAATGCTGTAGGTCTGCGGATCGGGAGTCTGAGAGGGCCAGCTGAAGCAGCAAGCTAATGTACCGTGTGCAGCACATGGCGTCTTGCCAAGCAGGTGCTGATAAGTGCGCCTTTGACGCAGGGTTTCTGCATCAAAAGTTGGGGTTTGCAGGCCGCAGCCTCAGGCTTGACATGAGACGACTGCAAACCAGCCTCAGGAGGTTTGTCATGATCCCAAAGCAAGGCTACAGGCTGTGAAGCGTTCAGGAAAGATGGCCACAGTCGCACTCAGCCCCGCGACATCATGCTGGGTTTCCCAGCGCCTGGATGGGAGCGTTAGTTTGCAGCCTTGTCGTTTTGCGGCCTGAGCCACGTGGCTTCAGGCTAGGCCTGTGCTCCACGGGCGCGCGCATAGGGATCGGCAAGATCTCACATGGCCAGGTTGTGGTTGAAGCCAGCAGGAGGCCCCTCCGGACTTCTAAGAAAAGTCTCATACACACGTGACAATCCTGCGCTGGATGGGCCGCACAAGTCTGGAAACATGAGCTGCTCCGCTCAGAATTCCCCTGTACGTTTGGCCTTCAGCCAGCATAATCCGCAGTCTTCGAAGCTCCACGGTGGGTTTCTCTGAAGTACCCTTAAATAGGGCCTATGTAGGCCCCAGTTGTGGGAACTTCTTTATAGAGTCCCATAGAGAGTACCTGGCGGGTCTGGGTATAAGTGGTACCTTAAGTTTCCGAAGCGCGACTGTGGCAGCTTCCCACTTTTTGGGGCCCCTGCCTTCCATCAGCATTTGGCGCATGTCCGATGGAACCTTGTGTGGGTTCCCAGTGTCTGAGAATATTTGCTGCGGCGGACCAAAGCCACAGAAGACCTCCACCGGTTGCGCAAGCTTTGGCCCCTGCGGTTTCAATCCAGAAGGCAGAAGACGGAGTCCAGCAGTTTTGAGAGCTTGCATCAGCCAGCTGACCTCTACGAGCCCGTGTCATGGGCCAGTGAAACAGTATCATTTTGCCTGTGCCTGTTGGCTGCATAGGAAGAGATCCCAGCGCAGGTTTCGCAAGGCTCGGCTGGCATGATGCAGTCGACCGGCCTCACAGACTCGCCTCTGTGAGCACATGGCCCCCCATTTGTGGACTGAGATGCACCGCTGACACTGTTTTTTACCAAGACGGCTGACCAAATCAGCTCCCTCCACCCTGTGGCCCCAGCAACATTGCCAGTGGTCACACGTTCTACCGGCCCTGCTGCGTGGACATGCCAGAAAGCTGTGTTTTCCCTTTCGCCCGGGTCACAGAGAACAGGATCTAGGCTGTTGCTTTCAGGCGTCCATGCTCACGGAGCCGCTGTAAGCTTGCATGCCCCGTAGCCCCAACATCACTCATTCCTCCTAAGCCTTTCAGTCGAATTCCTGATACCCTAAACCCCATACACCTAAACTACAGGATTCAGTCCGGTTGACGGACTCCCCCGTGATAAGTGCCTTCTTTGAAGTAGCTTGCACCAGATTTCTTGATGCTGCTTCCTGCCATAGGCCCCTCTCGACCACAGCTGCACCCTACGGCTCTTTTTGAAAATGTGCTGGGGCCCAGGTCAATCCTAAACAACGTTTAGCTTCGTTGTTGCGGCAACAGCCAACACAGCACACAGCGTTTAGTGCCCGGGGCACCCGCCCTCGCGTTGCATTTGGGTGCGATTGGTGTCAGCAAACTCACTGCATTTGGGGTTCAAGGTGTAGAGTTTGTTTTCACCAGGACCTTCTTCTACCCTCTATTATACCCGGTATTGGGGCCACGTATCCTTAGTTAAGGGCACTAAGAGGCTGTAGGCGCCTGAGCATGCATCTTGACATCAGCCTTGCTGCTGCACTGCAGGAGTTCCCGGCAACGCCTATAGATTGAGGGCAAGTACTTAGCGGTTTCTCGCAGTCCTTCTGACCCCAATTTGCCAATCTCTGGCTATGCCTGCGGTCGTTTAGGATGAAATGAGGGAATTTCCATTTCTCTCGCAAAGGGCCCAGGCAGGAGACTTATTGAACCTGATGACCAAATTTGTTAGCATGTTCTTCCAGTGCAGTGATGCTTGAAGCCCAAGGCGCAGCATACTCCGCAGAAACCTTTGACTACAAAGGCATATCCCAAAGAGCCCTAAGCCCCATAGACCCCACACATGCAGGAGCATCAGATGCTCCCATGTTGGAGCATGGCCCTCACTCGCCATCACCCCAAACGCTGAACCCCCCAAATGCGACAGTCAGGCTGTTGAGTCTGGGGACGCCCAAGTCAGGGATTTCTCAGGGTTCCCTCAGCTTCCTACTATAAGCCATTCTACTGAACCGCAAGAAGTTCCGGGCTGTAGTTTGGGGTTTCCCGGGAAGCTGAACTCGTTGAGAATCTCTTGGGCAGGGTGGTTAAGCCTGCGCTCCTGCGGCATGGAGGTGGTTTGGATGTGAACAGTCACACTTCGGCCTTCCGGGAGCCAGGGATTTGCTTGCAGCCCTTGACTCCAAACCCAAAGACCCAACAGCACCGTGCACCGAAGGAGGATTTGGAAGGATATGGATCAAAGAAAGCTGAACGACTGAAGCTTGCAGGTACGGACCAAGCCCCTTACTAAAACAGCCACTGGAAAGCTGCCCGTCAATCCGGCTAGATCTCCGTGGTGTACCAGAACCCCCGAATTACCCTGAAATTGGGCTCCGTGAAGGGTACTTGGGGGTTTTCCCGCCCTTACCTAGCATTCTCCAGGTCTTGCTGGCTGTTGCTACCTTTCTCTTCTTGAAAAGGGCTCAGGCAATGACCTCGTGTTACCCGGAGCCCTCCAAAAAGCTACATAGAACCATTTCAAAATTCTGTACAATCCCCTATGTGGCAGTTTCCATAGGGGTGCCCAATGAATACCCCCAATTCCAGATGATCCTAGTCACGGAGAGCCACAAACCGAAGGGACACCTAGTTTCTGGAAACTCCCATGTAACCTTGCTGAGTACCTCAGGCGTTCGCCCTCCAACTCCCCCAGCATGTGGCGGTTGTATGAGCTCCACAGCAACCAGCCGGAGAGGTCTGTCCCGATATTCTGGTCCGCTCTCCAGATCCCCCGAAGGCTGTAGGTTGAGGATTCATAGGGCTTAGGATTTGGGGTTTAGGGCTCCGGGTTTTGCGGATCTTGCGCCCCCGCTTTTCAGGCAAGATGCGAAGCATGTCAAATTCAAGTCCAGAGCCCTAAAATGCCACCGCACTCGCCACCCTAAGCCGCAAAACCCCAATCCCTAAGCCGTAGACATGGACCATGGCTCAGAAATGTCGGAGTCATGGTCCCTCACTGTTGCCAGGCTCCTCGGCCCCTAGTTGGAGTGCTTCCCAAGCATCTTGCCGCAAGCCATAGGACTTACCTGCAGCCTCAAATACCTAAGCTTTGTAGCCCCCTTATAACTCATAAGCTGTAGGCCATGGTGGTTGCACTAAACCCTAGATCCTAAACCCAGGTAGGATTCTGTCTTCCAGGCTTTAGGGTTCTTTTTTTGTCAAGTAACAACTCGAAGCTCAACAACTTCATGGTCTCAAGGCCTTTTAACATAATCTGTGCGATCTCCAGGAACCGGTGTTCCCTAAGCCCCCAGGAGTAGTGCTGCTCTGAGGGAGGGCAGAGATGAGCCCAGACATCGCAGCAATGGATGCAGGGAAAGATGGAGAAGGGAGTCAACTGCCAAAGTTAGGGTGCCCGCATGTGCTGTACAACAGCAAAGGATCCCCATCATCGGCTCTTAAGCCTTGACTCCTGAACCGCAGGATCCCCGATCTCCGTCATTAAGCCAATTCAGCCACACTTTTCAGCATGCAGCGTCCTGACGTGGCGTGAGTCCGCGTAGATCCTCGGGCTTACACAGTCATGGCGCAGTGCAGCATCTGCTCGCCAGGAAGCAGTGCGTCACACGCGTCTTGCGGGGCGGGGCCTCCAGGCACAGCGCCCAACCGTTGCGGGTAGTGTGTGCCCGTAGCCATCATTCGCCATCCGAGTCAGCTGCATGAGCCCATCTAGACCCAGCTTCTGCAAGGCCTGGCATGTTCTGAGCCATAGTCTAAACTCCCAGTAGCCCCCTTTGTAACCCCTATAGTAGTCCCTATACGGTCCCCTATAAGGAGTTTAGACTACAGCTCACAATGAGGACCCAGTAAGCGAGGCCAATAATAACTTTAAGACTTGCAGTGCCATCTTGGAGCGATTTGTGCTAGGCGCTGGGCGCAGCTTCGTTTGGGACTGTGCCAGCTGCACGGGAAGCCGGGTGTAGAGAGTTGGTAGATTCTTGAACTTAAGAGGTGTGAGTTGGCTGGGGTTTTTAGGGTATAGGGTTTAGGGAATTTGGGATATGGAATATTGGGGTCTTTGAGATCTGTCAGAGGGACCTTCAAGACTCCCTACATGTCCCGGGGGTTTCCAAGATCCACCCTTCATTCGGACACCTGCCAAGCCACCTCCTAGAAAAGCCATCGGAAACTTCGGTGACAGGTTTCCTACGCCCCCCAAGTTAACACGCAAACCCACAATGGAGCGTACACAGAGTACTGCTCTCATTTCTCGGGGTCCGTGTTAGCTTGGAAGGGTGGTACTGCTTTGAGCTTTCCCCCAAAACTTAGATATAGTAGTTTCCATTTTCTTTTCCATTATCCCAATATAACCCCAATATAATCCCTATATTAACCCCAATATAAACCCTAAACCCTAAACCCTACACCCTAAACCCTAAAGCTTTGAGCTTCTCCACATCCCATCCTTCGGCGGTTCTCGTGTCATCGTTTCCCGAGGATTCTCAAGCCACGGGGCTCGAGTGGCCCTGAGCTTTGGGGGCTGGCAGGGAGGAGTTTGGGAGCCTTGGGGGTTAGGGTTTAGGGTTTAGGGTTTAGGGATCTTTGAGCCGTACACCCTGCACCGTAAACCCGAACCCCTGCCGCGCTTCTTGCAGCAAGCCACTGAAGCTCTCCGCAGTCTCCGGACTCTGCACTCGGCACCTTGCAGAACTGCGCAAAGTATGTGCGGCTTTCTCGAAATTCTGGGCCCCTTACTTTGGGACCTCAAAATAAGCACTCACCTTGAACCCTATCTTTATGAGTGCACATCTCGGTCCCAGAGGTTCTTGATACAAGTTGGCAGCTTAGCTGGCTCTGCGTGCTGCTTCCTGGAGCTCCAGGCAAGCTACTCCTCCTCAGGCGGAGTAGGGTGGAGGGTGTATACACCCTACACCCTGAAGCCGAACGGAATCCTAAAATCCGAAAGGCCTCAAACTCTAAGCCGTGATCCCGATAGTGGGGCTTAGGGATACACAGCCCAATGGCATCTCCTGCTTGCCTTGCGCCATCAACGCTTAGAAAAGTCTGCTAGCCAATCCTGGTACTTGCCTAGACCCTCCTCCTACCCTCTATTAGGGCCTAAGCACCCACTATTAAGGACCATATATCCCCAATATTCAATTAAGGGTACAGGGAGGGTCCTGGGGCTGAGTTTCCAAGCACATTAGCCGACACTACCTGACTTCTAGTTCGCTGGCGGTTTGAGGCCATGGTCGTCCTCTCCGCGATACCTGGACCCTAACCCTAAACCTTAAGCCCTCAACTCTGAGCCTCACACTGCCTTACACCAGGCAAAGAACTGCGAGGGTTATAGGAATTGGGAAGGCACTGGATCAGTGGGAGAATGGGAGGATATCCCGAGGTAGCCTCCTTCTTCAACTTTCCCCCTCAGCCGAACAACTGATGTCTGCACGTCTTTTTCTCGAGTGCCGCCACGGTCTTGAGAACGACGAGGAAGTTGCAGGCGTTACTCAGGTTACAGGCGCATACAGGTGGGTATGGGCATTCTGGCGGAGACGCCTCTGAAATTCAACCCGACAACCCTGAACCCCTAAAACTCTACACCCTAAAGCCCTAAACCCTAAACCTAAAACCCGCCCTGAACCCAAAAGAGCAGGCTCCTATGACTTCAGTTGCCAACCAGGAAGCAAGCTCAGAGAATGAAGCTGCAAGGCAGACCGTAGCCACTCCTGCTTAGCCCAGGACGCATGGGACGCTGCAACCTGCTGCAGCGAGCCTATAGCGCCAGGGTTTCGGGCAAGGAGAGCTGAAGCAGCTGAAGTCAAGTTATCCAGACCTTTCTGCCACGTCTTGGCTTCAATCCGCCAATCACGGCCTCAGCTGGAAGCATGGCTGAACCCGGGTCCAAAGACTGCAGCCTCCAATCAGAGCTTGGAACCTTTGGGATACCTTCGAAGACTCGGGGCTTCCTTCTGATCATGGCCACCATGCCCCAGCAAAATTGGTGGAGTTTAGAAAGGTGCGGCAGAATTTTCGCAGCTGACCATCTGCCTCACGGAAACAGACCCACCAGATCTACAAAAACCGCATTCAGCATAACGCTGCGTTGGCAGCTGCACGCCGGTTTGGCAGCTATGCTTGCTATGGAGGCGCCGCATAGGCTTTAGGCCTTAGGGCTCTTAGGGCGTCCAATGTTAATATCCGGGGTCCATTGTCGTGCTCACGCATCTTCATATCATCCTTCCACGAATCCCCTAGATTAGAAGCCCTAAAGCCTCAAACCCTTGTCCATAAACCGTCACTTGAGGCTCCACGTCCTCTGAATTGCCTTGAGCCGCTGACAAAACCTCAGCACTTGACATTCTCGGGCAGACAGCCTTCAAAAACACAGGATCCTCATTCCGGTTGGTTTGGAGAGCTGGGTCTAGGGGTACAGGCAACACTTGGGTCCCCAAAGTCAACCTACGTTCCGCTATTGGCATGCCTAGGGTCTGTCATTCCTGTAACGTTCCCACAGCTCGATACGGGGCTCTGTGGCCTCAACTCCTGTACATCCAGTACTATGTTTCCTAGATCAGACCGCAAACCCTAAAAACCACCATTTGGTCTAATAATCCTGGGTGCAGCGACCGAAGGCCCTTTTGGTGGACGTGGCCGATCCGCAGGAGTTTCATGAAAAAAGCCCGTCAGGGCCACAAGCGACCTGCAAGATACGGTTGCAACGCAGCTACTCAAGGTATTCCTCTCAGGCCTAAACCCTGTAAACCCTAAACCCTAATGTACTCGTCCACCCTACGCCAAGTGCAACACCAAATCACTTGGCTCTGGCGGTAGACCTATTGGGCGTCCGGCCGGAGTTTACAAGTTTCAGCGTGAGGGTGTGCCAGGAATTAGGGTTTATAGGCATACTGCCTGGCAGGGGTCCTTGGAGAGTTGCGCCAAAGGGGTGGTAGTACAGTCTTCAAGATACCCAGAGGGTCCTACGGAGCGCAAAAGCTGTCTAACAAAAGAGGTGGCTGGTTTCATGCAAAATGGTTACTCTCAACAGCGTCTCTCCTTTACTCGAAATACCAAGCGCCGCCCTGTCCAGGATACGCAGAAAGAGCCTTCAAGTCTGAGAATAGAATAAATGACTCTACCCTCGTGGGCGAGAAGCCCCAAGCTTGAACTCAATCACGAAAGCTGGGTTCCTCAAGGCACCTATCCTTCATGGAGGCGTCCATTGCATATGGGGAAGGTAAGCTGCAAGTGTACCGGTCTTTCTCTGTCCCTCTCTTGCTCTCCTTTCCTTGCCGGTGAAGATGTGTCAGGCGACGTTTGCAGGAACCCACCTGCCTTCCCCTGAAGCCATGTGAGGGGCTTCCAAAATTAGGGTCCCATTTTGGTACCCCTAAATATTAGGTGCCGTAATATAACCTGTAACCAAAAGGGGCCCATAATGTTGAGAACAACCCACGTTGACTTGTGAGCGCGGGGGGCTGCCCGGCAAGTCTAGCTGACCTCGGCGCGCGAACCAAGGCTGCAGTAGCTGCATCGTTTTTCGCGAAGAGCCTTTGGAAAATTCAGCAGCGCACACGCCGGTGTCCCCTTCTTTTCTGGTTGTTTATCGGTTGGAAGCGTGATGTTAAATGAAGCGCGTCTGATGCAGCAAACCAAACTCCAGAAGAGCTTGGGTTTTGCAAGTTGCTGCACATCATGTTGCTTCCGGAAAGATAGTTTCGAGCGTTGTTTTCGCCCACAACACAGTGTCTGAAGACTCCCTACGCCACCGCCTCCGGCCATGCATTTCTGTGTCTTTCATTAAGAAAAGCGATCTTGGGGAAACGTGCGCTGTCCTAAGCACACGCGCGCGAAAGCCTTCTATGAGCTTGTTACACGTAAGGCTACGCGCAGCACTCTCAGCTCCCATCCCCCACAAAACATGCCTACGTTGAGGGCGCAGGGATCGACCATCAAACCCCATTGTAAGGCCTAGAGGCCAGTCCCAGGGCTATACAACTCAAAGGTCAGGTGTCAAGCTTTGCCCTCGTACCTAGACCTTCCACCTACCCTTTTCTTGGGCTTATACGTACCCGCTCTTAGGGGGCATCTATCCTTAATCCAGGGCACTAGGAGGGTCTTGGTCTGCAGGCATCGGATGGACGAAGTGCCTACAGATCTGGCCCTCTGCCAGGTTCCTTCGGCCTCAACTGGTTGGTTTGTTAGGGCGCACGGGGAAGCATACCAAGTATTGTGACTCGGGGCAGCACTTACAGCACTCCTTCCAAGTTTCAAGAGGACCTATGTTGTTGCCCTAAGAGGCCCTAAGCCCATGAGATGTATGGTCAGCCGCAAGCCACTTTGGAATGCGCTCTGCAGTCAAGTGGCATACCATCTCTTTGGCCTTGCCTTCCCAGAAGTTGATCTTGGAGCCCAGCGCGCAGATTCAGCAGTGGCCTTCAGAGCAACTGCATATGCCAGGATGGCTTAGAAGACCTCATCATAAGTCCCTTAATTTATCCTTATTGCGGTGCTGAGAGGGAGTTGTAGGGTCTAGTCGTCTGTCTTGGTACTTCCCCGCGAGTCTCCAAGGCCTTGCACCCGGCGCATGTGTCTCACCGGCAGCCGGCCCATTGCGGGCTGGCAGAGTGGCTTTGCGCAGCATTGCTCATGGCGCCGCTGCGCCAACAAGCTTCGTTTGGCAGAAGAAGGCAAGTAGGTTAAGCTTCTTTACTGCACTTCTTTCAGTCAAAAAGAGCGAGAGTGGGTTTCCTGCTCGGCTGAGCAGCTCATGATTGCGGGGCAGGGGATTGGGCCATGGGCTCCTGGCGAAGTGGATTCGAATCTAGTGGCCTCGCAGGGGCCGGCCCAACACATCTCCAAGCCCAAGTTGCTATGCGTGCTTCATCTCCGCCCCAGTCGTTGAGCCTAGGTGTGGGGCTCGAGCCAGGAATGTTGCAACTAGCCCATGGCGTGGAGAATAGCTTAGCAAATCAAGTCCTAAAAACAGTGCAACACAAATCCGTGCCTTGCCAGTGGCCACCGCTCTCACAGGAGCGAACCCTACATGGGGACAGTAGGACACCACATGTACTAGGTCCATCCAGCTACTTTCGGTTACGTCCTAAGTACCCACTATCAGGGGCCCTACAACCCCTGTTCGGGGTCCCAGGAGAGCTTTCGAACCTAGGTTGAGCTGCCAACGTTTGGGATGGGCTCTGCAAGGTTTGGGAGACTCTGACCACCCGGCTCTTGCGCTTTGGCGGGGCGCAGGGTGAAAGATGTGGAGGTTTCTTAGACCTTAGGGATATTTAAGGTTTACCCAGGGATATACCTCCACAGCTGCAGGTGTGGGAACTGCACAGAGAAACCTCCACCAGGCACTAGTTTTCAGGGTGGGAAACCTCCATGTCCTCACTCACTTGACGCCGTCGTCATCCGTTTGCCTCTAGCCCTAAAACCCTTAACCGAAGCCGCCTTGCAGTCACAACCTTTGTTGAGGGCTGCTGTATGAAGCATTTCAAACGCTTGGGATTCCTACGGGGACCATCGGGATGAAACCAGCCCTAGAAGGCCTACAATCCCTAAGTTGTGGGCCTCTGGCCCTTGCAGCTGGGCCTTGAGCACATGCAACCTATAGGGGGAATACCCCAGAGCCCGACCTGCAACCCCAATCACCTGCAGTTCAGTTGAATAGTAACAGCGCCCATACAACTGTAGGTAGTTAGGGGTGCAGGTAAGCCCTAAAGCCGCAGCGTTTCAGCCACCACTTGGCTTGAAAGTTCTGGCAGGCAATCTCGCAGTTTGTGAGGTCGACGCGTGCTGATGGCAGGTGGATCGAAAGATCCTCGTTGGCGCTTTGGCGCTTGACTGTGCCGTCGGTACTTACGGCCGGCTCCAGCATCCAGTCCCCTACCTAACCCCCAAAGTAGGCAAGATGTTGGCCCGAAATCCTTGAACAAGGTTCGTATTTTGCATACTTGCGGGGTTCCAGTTAATGCCCAAATGATGGCAAATCTGGGAGGTGTATCAGATTTAGCAACTGCACCGTAAGCACCCAGGCTCAGGAACAATTTTCGGATGATTCCGGTCCGACGGGCCTCGCTGACATCACTGCAGCGCTCAGGCAAAAGTTGCGGTTCACGGGCCAGGCTTTAGGGATTAGGGTTCAGAGTTTAGGGTTGAGGGTTTAGTGAGGAATGGATGTATTAGGGATGATCATATATGGCTCATGGGTAATTATAAAGGAGCTGCCATTGGGAAGTAAGGCTTTGAACCTGTTTTACCGTGTCTTGTGGCCGACTTGAGCTGTTTTGAGACATGGCAGTTGTTCAGGATGCCGATGCCCCAAAATGACCGCAAAGTAGGCTCTTTGTTTGGTTAGGATCCCCCTTAAGGTTTGAGGAAGTGTATTCCCAATGGGCCCTTCCTTACAAAGACCTTCAGAAGAGCCCTAGCATGTTTTAAAGGGTCCCTTAAGAGGTTGGTGGTCGATGGTCCCTGAAGTATCTAGACCTCCAACTGCGCTCTATTTATGGCTTGAGTACCCGCGATGGGGCCCTCAAACCCCAGATAAGGGTACTGAGAAGGTCTTGGTATATGGTAGCTTCCCAAAATAGGGGGACCCCAATATAGACCTTTTTTCTATAGTCCTTTTTATGGGTCCCTCCAATCAGGTACCCCCCAATTTTGGGAAATATCCCTATGGTCACTGACTGCACAGCACTGCATGGGGTTTGTCTTGCTGACCGCTCGAAACGGCTGGTGTTAGGCCCTGGGTTGGAGACACTGTCGGGTTAAGGGTTTAGGGTGAAGGGTTTAGGGTTTAGGGTTAGGGTGAAGAGTTTAGGTTTAAGGGTTTAGGGTGAGGGTGAAGGGTTTAGGGTTTAGGTATGGGTTACCTAATCACATCCCCCCCCCACATGCTATCTAGAAGGTATAGTATTGAGTAGACTTTAGGACTCAATCAGATGTAGGTACCATCTAGTGACCTTTGGATTCAATGTAGCTTTTACTTGCAAACTGTATAGAACCCACTGTAGGTATTTGTTGCAGACTTTTCGAGACACGTGTTCCCAATGTTAGGTCAAGGTGGGCAGGATTTTGGGTTTTCGGGTTGTGGAACGGAGTGCGGGCGCTGTTGTAAAATAGGACCCTCAAGATCACGTCTACCGAAAACATTGGCTGCCTTATGCAGATTGCGATGGATTTTCAGGGGCTGGATTATGTGCCACTAGTTGAACTCTCCGAAGCAGGCGTTTGTCTCAAAGAGCTCTTTTTTCAGTCAGCCCCTAAGCCGTAATCAATTTAAACCCTACACCCTGAACCAGACTTCTCGCTTCGGCTTTGTTCTCCCCTTCTGCAGCTGCCACCTTTACAAGCAAGCTCTGCATGTGGGCTTACGGTTTCCCTCCCAGGCCTTGGGTTTACTGCTTAAGGCTAAGGGTGCCGGTCTTTGGGGTTCAGGGGGCTCGCTTTTGGAACCTAAGCCCTAAACTCCTTATAGTAGTTTCCATCCATTATCCTCATATAACCCCATTATACTAACTAGTAGTTGACGCTTTGAGTTCGTGCTATGGAGGCATTTGGGCTATCAGCAGATTCCGTACGCAATCATGGAGTGGCCCTGACCCCTGTACTCACTAAGGCTCACTAAGGTTAGGGTTTAGGGTGTAGGGTTTAGGGTTCAGGGACAGGTTTGATGACAGCAATCCCCTATGCTGCAGCCACCTCCAGCCGGCGTGCAACAACAAAGCCGAGCCCCGAAAGCCTAAACCCTAATCCCTGGACCCCGAAACTCTAAAGCCTAAACACGAATCCCTAAACCCTTATGCGCCTAATCCGTAAATTGCCAGCCCTAACCCCCTTAAGCCCTCAACCTTAAATGGTTGAAGCTGAGCCATAGTCCGGGTTGTCCAACATGCTGCTGGCTGCAAGTGTTGGATTCGCTGGTGGCGCCGCCTCTTGGCTTTCAAATGGGTTTAGGGCTTAGCATCTAGGATTTTTGGGGTTTAGGATTTTGGATTCTACGGTATAGGATTTTAGGGTTTTGGGTGTAGGGGGTAGGTTGGAACACATTTCTCAAACTTTTCTACAATTAATCCCTATATAGTCCCTACAAAGCAACGAATGATTTTGTAGGGCCCCCCAACCCTAGAATAGGATTTAGGTTTAGGGTTTGGGTGTAGGTTTCGTTTTTCAAGGTGTAAGGTTTTGGGTTTCAGGGCTTACGGTTAAGGTATGCTGGACAGGGCTTAGGGTTTAGGTATGTGGGCAGTGCTTAGAGTTTAGGGGTTTTGGGTTGAAAAAACCCTTTTGCACCCTTAGTACAACACCAGCCCATCAACGGAAAGAAAGGTCGTTACATTTTGAACCGTCCGTAGCATTTTCCTTGTGGCGCCCTGGGTTCCTTGTGAAAGGATGCTGAAGAGAACAACGCAAGTGCAGAGTGATCCCTGGAAATTTCCCTACATTCGATATAATACCAGTCCCTATAAAGCTTCCCTCAAGTTGGGGAACAGTAATTCAGGCCAAGTCCCACATGAACTACGGTCGAACTTAGATGTTTTCCAAACACAGTCAGGTGAAAAAAGCACGGTGCCATTGGAACATGGGTGTATCGAGGGAGCTAAGCCCTAAACCGTATTCCCCACCCACCCCCAAGGCCCGACCGCACTAATACTGTTGATGGATGCAATCATGCACCACCTAGGGGCCCCAAACTACTGCAATTCCTGGGACTTTAGGGACTTCATTTGGTGCACCCACAGTGGAAATATCTAGGAATACTAGGAGTGGGCCTGTTGAAGGGTTTAGGGAGAGATTCATTCTCTTCGTGCCCAGAGTTCAATATCTTCCACGCTGCAACCAGAAGCGCTGATAAAGCATGCTGTGCTCGGAGGAATTATTCAATGTAGAAACCATTCTAAAGCCCTTCAAGTCCCTTCATATGCTTCTTAGTGTGTGCTTCACTTGCGGTGATAAACACCCTGAGCTTAAAAGTAACAATTCCCAAGTGATAGCCCTGAACCCTAAACTCTAAACCAACCTTAAGCCCTTAACTCTGAACCCTAAACCCTTAAACCCCTAAACCCTAAACCTTCAATCCCCCAAACCCTTGGGGTCAAGACTTTTAAACCCTCAAACCCTTGCCCTCAAACCCTCAAGCCCTTAAACGGCCTCCTCAGCCTGGGTCCCGTAAGCCTTTATGACACAGCCATGCGCACCTACTGGTCTGAACTCAGGCCTTGGACTCATTACTCAGGATCTAGGGTTTAGGGGTTTGGGATTTAGGGTTTAAGGTTCAGAATTTAGATTTTCAGGGTTTAGGATTTAAGGATTTCCGGGTTTAGAGTTGAGGGTTTAGAGATTAAGGTTTAGGGTTTGGTAGGGTTCTGGGCCCCAGAACCCTACCAAAACCATCTGGGGGTTTACTCATAGTAGTAGGTACAAGTTTTTAGATTTTGATTGACACCGCGAAAGACCTGTAATCTTGCACCGGGCCCTTCTCAAGTCTATAGCGTTTGCATACAAACGCACATGATCCCTGCATAGAGTTACCATAAATTAAAGTCCTTGCTTAGGGGGTTACCAACAGCAAGGATTATAGTCTTTGGGGTTTATATTGGGGTGTCTTTATTTGTGGGAACTCCTGCATGCAAAGTATAACAAAACAGTTGCTTCATACTTCTGAAGAGGTATACCACAATCCTTCCGTAGCCGCCATGCATCCCTGCAGGCTCTAGGGGCCCACGGTTTAGGGTTTAGGGCCCGCTGTTTGAGAAACCCTTATCCGTGAGCCTTATGAACCCTATTTCTAAGCCCCGACCCAGGTTAGGATAAGAGATTCCTGGACCTTTAAAGGTAGGCAAAATCATGGCCCAAAACAGACTTACAAACGTGTTACAGGCAATTCTTCTACATCTGTGGGCTTAGGTGCTAGAGTGAAAATCATATACGCCTGGTATATGCATGTGTGTATATATATGTATAATGTGTATGTTTGTATAGGTCTCATAGTGGCGCATTCATTCCTAGGGGTCTGGGGCTCTGCAAATAATCTTTCACAGAGGCTCCTAAGCTCCAAAAACCACGCATTGAATTAATTTTTCCCAGTTACGAAGACTTGCGGAAATCCATGAGGGTTAAGGGTTTCGGGTTTAGGGGACCCCAAAGGACCTAGGGATATATAGGGACCGTAGGCGGATTCCAGGCGTCCTGTTTTAGGGGATAGTATTCAGAAACTTTTTTTGTAGTGTTGTACGTGGACTGCCTGGGAGGCCCTAGGAACCTCCTTTGTGAAGAACCCTTCACCCCCAATCCTTTTAAGCCCTGACACACTTAACCCCAAATCCCTTAACCCTAAATCCCTGAACCCTTAGCCCTAAATCCATTTAATTTGAGCCCTTAAAAACCCTTGGACCCAAAATCCTTCAAGCCTTGGACCCCGAGACCCTTTAAACAGCAAACCAATACCCTACGGGTCCAAAGCATGTAATTTTCATACTTCCCCCAACCGTAGTTACGGTTCATAGTAGATAAAGCTCCAGTATACGAGTACTGTATGATGGGCTGTAATAAGCCTTAAAGAGTCTACATATCCCTAAACCCTAAGCCCTA
>CAJNIZ010006800.1:0-15414 GCA_905231905.1 Symbiodinium pilosum | reverse complement strand
TCCGTTATCCCTATATATAGCCCCAATATACGCCCTTATTCCCTACTATAACAATTTTGTACAACTAAACCCTAAAGCCTGAACCTCAGACCCTAAACCCTAAACCCTACCGTAGAGGCATGAAGTAGTTTGGGAAGATGCTATGAGGTGCGGTATTGGGAATAGCAGTTGATGCAACTACCCTACTTGGAGGGTCAGGGGCACTTAGTAAGTGGGGTAAGAATGGGGATATGTAGGGTTATTATATGGATTATAGGCATTATACGGGGTATTAACCCTCCAAGTAATTCCTAGGGGAGGAGCTTCAGTGGGACACGTAGCTTTAGTAAAGGGAGTCCATGACTTGTATGGCGTGTAGCAGCATACGACGCGCATTGAGGGAGAGAGGCCAGCGTTCACATTGAGGACTTTCACAGCTTCATCCAGTTTTCGGATGCAGGATGGGCTTTGGACGTGGGGTTGAGTCAGATCTAGCTTTTTTAGGTCTCGCTGGTTAAGACTTACTGGAAGTTAGCCTTACCATGAGTTACCTCAGATTGAGTTCTTGAATGGACAGCATGTGGAAAGTGCGCACCTCAACCGACCAGCAGCCTAATTGCCATGTTCTTGGGCTTTGCAGAGGATTTGCGACGCGATGTGTCGAGTGCGGCCTTACCTTCCACATTGACTTCTGAAGAACTTATAAAGCCTATATAACCCCTACATAACCTTTAAATACCCTTTATAAAGAACCCTTTTTGCCCCTATATAAACCCTATAGCTTGCTTTCCTGACCTTAAACCCTAAACCTTAACCAAGGTACTTCGCATATATGTCCGCTCCTTAGACTGGGCCTCCAGGAGGCCAGGGAACGGCTATGATGACGAGGAAAATTTGGTTATCCCGGCCCCTATGAAGGACGCTATAAGAGGCACACAATATAGTCCCCCTTAAGTAGATAGAATATGGGGTATATTATTGGGATGGGGATAATGGAAAAGAAAATGGACACTACTATAGTATAATAGGGATTATATTCACAATGGCATCCTTTTTGGGGATTGGTGTAACACAACTCCTCTTGCTAACATAGGTATCAGGAGCATGGGGAGTGTGATGACAATGATGACGTTCATGACGATGACGAGGATTATGAGGATGATGTTGTTGATGGCGATGAGCATGATGAGTATCAACATGATCAAGATGGCAAACGAAACCATGAACATGGTGATAGTCCGTCATATAGTCATGGTCTGTGTATGATGCCCAGCGCTATGCGGACAAGCAAAGAGATCCTAGCGTGTTTAGCCCGACTGCTGCTGCAAGAGCTTCTGGATGCAAGGCATTAGCATGCAGAGGCATTAGCATGCAGCGAGCCTTGGGTAGTTGGATGGATTGCTCAGCTCAATCCTGCCCATTTGCTGCTGAAAACACACGCTCAAACCATTTTCCCCAAATTCTGAACCATAGACCTTAAATCCTAAATATCCATCCTGTGATGCTGTTTAGTGAGCAGCGTCTACCTGCACCCCGCAAAAACACTTTGGAAGTTGGAGTCATGGAGCTCCACGGTGTGCTGTCAAGGGTTGAGGGCCTCGGGTTTCGGGTTTAAGGTTTAGAGATGCCCTTAAAGGGGGCTTATAGGGAGTATAGAGGGCACGAAGGGGTATATCAGGGTCAGGGTAGGAGCCTGATTTAGTCAGAGTTTTAGACCGATGTAAGACTTATAGACTTACAGCAGATATGCTCCCCCAAAAACCTGTTGGGTTCTTGAGGCGCCTGCATGATACCAGGAATGGCTATTGTGAAAGGGTGTTGCAGTTAGGCAAATGACCTAAACCTTAAACCCTAAACTTTAAATTCTACACTCTTAACCCTTAACCTAAACCCTGAAGTCCTAGACCCCAAAGCCTAAGCCCCAATTAAGTGGTGAGAAAGAGACACAAGAGTCAGCTTCGAGAAGCGTGTCTGTAGTCGGAGCCTTATCATTCCACGGGGGATTTAGCAATTAGGGTTCAGGGACCCCTTTTACATCTCCCCAGCCAAAAGCTTAAACCCAAACCCCAAACCCTAAACCCTAAACCCCAAAACCCAAACCTTAAACCCTACGCCCTAAACCTTAGACTGATCTTAAACTCGAAGCCCTAAGCCTTAAACCCCTTTAGCCCTCCTACACCATGTACATGGCTGAACCCAGGTCTGCCAGCCGATGATGACGGAGTTTGGCCGCCATCTCCTGATTACAGCCCGGGGCCTGGGCTTACTGGTGGTGAATCCCTTTCATCCTTAGGGTTTAGGGTTCAGGGTGTAGAGTTTAGGGTGTAGGGTTTAGGGTTCTGAGCTTGGGGTGTAAAGGTTAGGGTGTAGGGTGTAGAGTTTAGGGTTTAGGGTGCTGGGTGTAGTGTTTAGGGTTTAGGGATATTACCCCAGTAGTGGAGAACCAAATAGATAAGACAATTGACAAACGCATGGCAACTGCGTTTATAGAGGGGTTTGTATCGACTGCAGAAGACTTTTCAATAAGTAGGTCAACAACGGGGATATCTAGGGTTACTATATGAGCCATTGTCTAAACTCCTAGTATCCCCCTTAATAACCCTTTCAGTAGTCCCATATAATCCCTATATAACCCCCTTTAAGGAGTTTAGACTATAGCTCATATGGGCTATAGGGGTTATTGGCCTACTTGCTGGCCCCCCTGACACTCTAAGTAATGTTGAACATCCCCCCGCCTCTCACATTAAAATTTGTCCATCAGGGACCTTAGGAATACTGGGGGACATACTGAATGTTAGGGGAGGGTGGAGGGTGTTGTATATTAGTATGAAGGGATGTGAGGCAATGAAGGAGTGGGCTATAGGCGCTAATTTGATGGGCTATATGAGGACTAAAGAGATCCATTACCCCCTGGCGCAGCCGCAGCCCTAAACGCTAAACGCACTCAACTCAAACCCTAAACCCTTAACCTTAAACCCCAAGCCTCAAACCTGAAACCCTAAACACTGAGGGACACAATCGTGGTAGTCCAGCAGGTCGCCTTTAGCAGATCTGTGGGCACTATAACCCGATGTAGGCGGACCCCAAAGTTGAGAAACATGAATTTCTTAAATTGAGGACCCATCGTGACATGCCTTCAAATTTGAATTGTTCTCCATCTCCACCGTCAATAATTCGGAACAGAATATGATCCGTATAATCCTTATTAGTATATCCCCTTATTACCTACAAACCCCTAGTAAGTAACCACCCCAAAACAACCAAATTCCCAGACCAGGCACCTCCGAAGTGAGACTTGTCCAGCATGGCTCCTCAGGCCCGGGGAAGCGTGGTTTAGGGCTCAGGGTTTGGGGTGCAGGGTATAAGTTCTACCGGCGACTATAAGGGGTTATCTACGGATTAAAATAATGACTCCATTCCAAGCAGGTTCATAATGGCGATGACTAGAGTATCTATATGGACTATACAGGTCATTCGTCTACCCCCAAAGCCCCCTTGCCCTGCAAGTTTATCTTCTTCTGGGCTTGGACCAAGGAGTAGGCTTCAGGCAGAGGCTAGCAATACCATGTGTGGCGTGGGATTGACTGTTGCAAACCCTTCTACAAGGATCCGGATCTTTATCTTTCAGAAGTGTAATGAAAGCCACTGGATTCAGCATCTTAGGGCATCCTGAACGCTAAACCCTAAACCTTCCCTAAACCCTAACCCCTATTCTGCATCTTAGGGCATAAGAGTGCTTTTTCCTGAGTGAAGCTTCATGTCGTTGGGCTGGAGATGCCTTTGATGCTAGCTCAGTCTGGACTGTTGGGGATCGCGGGGTTATATAGGGGGTTTATTGGGATAATGGAAAAGAAAATGGAAACGACTATATTGGGGTTATATGAGGTTCAGGGTTTAGGGTGTAGGGTTGGTGTTATATTGGGATAATGGAAAATAGAATGGAAACTACTATAATATTGTGGGGTATATATTGGAGTTACATAGGGTTTGCTGAGGTGTCTAAAGCATTGTAGTAATGAGGACCTGCTTGTCTGGGACATTGCAGGGGAGTTCGGTGTTTCAGACATCCTTGCAGGAGACGCAACGCATTCTTGCCCCAGGCATTTTGGGGCCGCAGTCCACGTAGGGGTCCCGCACATGGACGGTGACTGGACACCATGTATGCCTGCAATTACCATCGGGTAAAAAAAGCAGCGCACGCGATTACTTGAGTCAGAAGTACGCAATGCAAGCTTCCACAGCATGAAGCGCGTCCTACCTCATCCTACTTTTTCACCCTTATAGCACCCAGAATATACAGCACTCAGAAAGGTTGTTTTCAGGGAAGCGTTGCATACGCTTTCAACATTACTGGAAGGGTTCCGGGAATTTGGGAGGCACACACGCCCAAACAAATGCGGAACCACACAAAGGCGTAGCCTGGAACCCTCAACGGTGAAAACCCTCTCCCCTAGACCCTGAACCCTATCCGCTAAAACGCTATACTCTTTTCAGGTTCCCCAGTAATTTTCAAATAAAGTTTTCAGAGCAGCGCTGTGTACCAGGTGGCTGGTGCGATGTTTTATGCTGCTGCTCGACTGTAAGCTTGTGTCTCTTACTGGGGGTTAGCAGGGAATAAAGGAAGACAGTATACATATATATATATATAGGGATTATATACGGATTATATTGCCTTGTGCCCAACCAGTCACCAGTAAGGTAAAGGTCTAAGAATACGGGCCATGTTCCAGGGTTTAGGGTCTAGCGCTGTAGGGTTCAGTGTCTAGGGTGCTGGCCTAGGGCCTAGGATTTAGGGCTCGGGGTCTGCGGGTTTAGGGTTTGGGATTTCAGGTCTGGGGTCCCGTTAGAATTCTTGCTGATAATTCCGGAATTGGTTTCAGGGTTTATCTGCATGGGCCGTACTTGAGATAACCTTGCATGTGTGTCTGGGTGGGGTCCGCAAGCCTAAGGCCCAAACCCTAAGCCCTAAACCCTAAACTCTAAGCAGCCCTAAACCCGAAACCCTAAGCCGTAAACCCTAAACTCTAAACAGCCCTAAAACCTTAACCCTAAGCCCTAAGCCCTAACTTAAACCTTCTTCATCAAGCCTAGAGGCTGCTCGGGACTGGAAGTTAGACCTCTTGAGGTTGAGCATCGAAGTCTTTCATCCACATGTGAGCTATAGTCTAAACTCCCTAAGGAGGTCATATAAAGGATTATATACGAGGAGTATTATAAGGAGTTATCAAGGGGGACACAGGAGTTTCGACTAAAGCTCACATGTTGGGTCGTTACCTCGACATTTTAAAGATGATCCCCAAACTTTCCTTGAGAGGCATAGTCAGTCACCTTAGAATCCCTGCAGAATCCCAATATGTGATCACACGCCTGGCATTCCTTAACCCTAAACCCTAAACCCAAACCCTAGCCCCCCCGCCATTTTTATAGTCATCCTACGGGGGATAAGTGGGCGCAGAATAACTTCGCGATCTCAAAGTGCCACAGGCATGCGGACTGTCTACAGTTTCCAGTGTGTCGCCCATCTCTACAATTCAATAAACCACCCCGGGCCGTTCCGCAAAACGCCAAGAAGAGCGACGACCCTCATGGGAGGGAGGTAGGGAGGGAGGGAGGGAGGGCGAGGGAGGGCGAGGGAGGGAGGGGAGCAAGGAAGGCAGGGGAGGGAGGGAGATCCTAAACCCTAAAGCCTAAACCTTGGACCCTAAACCCTAAACATATTTGGGGTCATCCAGGGCACCCTAAGGCTTGGCAATTATCATATTGAGAACCCTCCCCCCACATAAGTCTGTACGCCAAAGACCCTTTTATCGAGTCCATTGTTCAAAAGCTCCCACAGGTATCTGTTGTTCTTGTCGTTGTGGGACATTGGGGCGGGGGTATGCTCTCGGGATGTTACCAGGGCAAGCCATTGGCGTTGTTGAAGCTGAACTTCTTGTCGGCAAAATGCAGACGGTAACTGCCGGCCTCCCAATGGTCTCCTGAGCCTCTTCGAGGCCCTTTCTGATGCCAATGGCATCCCTAAACCCTCAACCGCCTTTCAAAGTCTCCCAGGGCAATTCATAGGGCCTCGCAGCAGCAGGTGCTCCTTCAGAATCACAAAAAGTCGCGAGGGCTGCTTATTTATCCCCCCAATATTGGAGAATCAAATGGAAAAGAAAGTGGAACATGAAATGGAAGCTTGGATTATATAAGGTTTTTAGGGATTGGGGTTTCCTAAAATCAGGGGTACCTCCTTTTGGGCGTCATCATAGTAAGGATTATAGTTTGCAGGGGTCTATATTGGGGTCCTCTTATTTAGGGAAGCCGCCATTTTGAGGGCTTGGTCATGGCCTGCCAGCTCCAGGGCAGCAGTTGAACGATGATGGGGTTGTTTGGGTTTAGGGTCTAAGGTTCAGGGTTCAGGGTTTAGGGTTTAGGGTTTCGGCGACAAGAATGAGCTGTAGTCTAAACTCCTTAAAGGGTTTTGCACAGGGTTCCCATTATGGGGCTTATTAAGGACGATACTAGGAGTTTATACCATAGCTCACATGTTTTTGGGTTCTAAACCCCCAAAAGGATTAGGTTTGGGTGGTTTGGCCGTCTCGGGTTGGCGATTATGTGAGATTGGCCATGGCAGCATACCACACATCACTACCTTTGCGCGACATCACAGCAAGGCTTGCACTTGAATCCAACACCCTTAACCCTAAACCCTAAACCCTCAATTAGCCGCCATGTCCCGCCTAGATCAGAAATCCAAGAAACTGGAGTCTGAAGTGTGAGATTTGTGGGTAGCGTTTCGGGTTTAGTACTTCGACGCCTATCCCTGGTTTTATGATGAGGTCCCTGCTAAGATCTTTCAGAAGGCTATTCCCGAAACTCTAAACCCTAGACCCCTAGACCCCTAAACCCCTAAACCCCTAAACCCTAAACCCTTTACCCCAAAACCCCAAAACCCCAAACCCTAACCCCTAAACCCTTTTCAGAAGCTCCCCCCTCCCCCTAGACTGGGTTGCTGTTAAGGAACTTAAATTAAGTTACTATATTGGGGAAACCCTATTATATACCCATTATGGTAACCCTAAACCCTAAACCCATTATGGTAACTTAGTTTAAGTTCCTTAACAGCAACCCAGTAAATTCGCTGAGGTTATTGAATCCTGGCTCCGCCTTCTCACCATCAAAGTGCGCCTCTTCCTGGCGCTTTTTTTTTGGAGCTGCCTGAGGGGAAGAGGGTTTAGGGTTTAGGGTTCAGGGCTTAGTGTTCAGGGTTTAGGGTTTAGGGGGTTTTGACTTCAGGGTGTAGGATTTAGAATTTAAGGTTGCAGGCTTGGGGTTTACGGTTTAGGGTTTCGAAATCGAACCTAGTTCTGAGGTCTTAAAGAGGGAGCATGGGAGTTGTGGTGTTGGAGTTATGTAAACGCCATGGGGTCACGTGTGTAGGTATGCTGTGGGATCGCTTTTGTTGTAACAAGGAAGCTTCCAACCCTATGTCCCAGACCCCTTCACCCTAAACCCTCGACCCATTAACCCTAAACCCTAAACCCCTTAGATCCATGCAGCAGAGCTCCTGAGGCTTAAAGAAAGGATCTTAAGGCGGCTCATTCACCCCAGGCAAACGCAACAAGTGACTGCTCCAGGGCACGCGCCCTTTAATCTTTTCCCCCTAAGATTCAAGGGCGCCCTCCCCCCCCCCCCAAATCGTATGACCGGAACATTTGGGTGGTCTATAATAGGATCCTGTTAAAATCTGATTAAAACCGAACAAAACACGTTGAGTCGAGCAAACAGCCTGCTAGATTTGTTCGAAGTAGAAGCCAAAAACCGTAATAACATCAGTGAAACCCAAATTAAAAGTGCCTAGTTGAACTCTATTTAAAGCTAAATGAAGCAATTGTAAAAATCAAATTTCAAACTCAGTCAAACCAGGTGAAATCCATTTAAAATCGAAGTCAAAGTAGAACCTGATTAACACCAATTGAGGTCTAGTGGAATTCTCAAACTAGAATCAAATTTGAGACGATGTACAAATCGCAATAAACCCAATTAAAATTCACAGTCAGACTTTATGTAAGCTCTTGTATAAACACCATTCAAAAGCAATCAAAATCTAGGAAACCAAGGAAGATCCCTTATCCCTAAGAATCATGCTGGGGACCCCTCTAACTCGGAGGATCTGAGCCGCAATTAACTTGAGTCTTGGCTTTTTGAAAGTAGTCTCGGGGCCTTATCTCAGAATTCGGAATTTTGGAGCAATCCGTATTTTATATCAGCGGCTTTAATAGTAGGGGGAACGGATTATGGAAGTACCCGTGTGAAGTATTAAGCTTTGAGAAAGAAGGTAGTTTCGCATATGAGCCTATCGCCTCCGATTCCCAAAAAGGGGAGGTTCCCACAAAAAAAGGGTCTCTTCATATATTCCCAAATACTATAGTTTTTTCTAGGAACCCCCTTAACCCCTAAAACCTAAGCCTTAAGACCTAAACCCTCATCCCAAACCCCAAAACCCTAGCGCTCCTTCATTATGGGAAGCCCCACTTAAGGAGGATGGTTCTGGTTGAGTCCCCTCGGCCTCCATCGGGTAGGAGGTGCTTGCCACTGTGAAAAGAACTGCCCGGCGTTCAGTTCAGCGACTGTGCGGTGCGAGTTGTGTGTTGCTGAAAGTTTCGGCTGCGAGACATATGATAAACAGTAGCTTCCATTTTTCCTTCATGCCTATATAACCCCTGTATAGTAAGCCCTATGTAGCCCCTATATATCCAGAGTTTTTTGTGGGTGTATACAGGGCTCCGTAGGAATTCGATTGAGTGTGTGCCCTTTCTGGGAGACCATAAAAATGAATCCCAGGTTGCATGAGCTATAATCGAAATTCCTTAAAGGCGGGTTATACGGGGGATTTTATTGGGGAGTATTAAAGGGAGTATTAATGGAGATACTAGGAGTTTAGACTATGGCTCACATGCCTCTAGGAGCTTGCGTTATCCGCATCGAGATCCCACCAGCTGTACAGCTGCCCAAGTAACGGTAGCAGGATGGCAAACGCTCAGACATTGAAGGCCGAGAGGCAAAAGTTGGAACGTTTTTGGATTTAGTATTCAGGGAGTATAATTACGGTGCCAGCGAGGAACGCAAGGATGTGAACAGAGAATTGACATATCCCTGTCGAACGCCTCTTTTATACTATACTTTGAACACACCCCAAGCCCCAATTTGAAGTGGTTTGAGAGTCTCTGTGCAGGAAAGCATTCGCAATCCCTAAGCCCTAAACCCTAAACCCTAGACCTTCCACCTTCAAGCTTGTCTCGTAAACCTTAAATTCCTCCTTACACCAGAAGCCTTAATCCCTAAACCCTGAATTCTAAGCCCTAAACCCTAAACCCTGAACCCTACCGAACTCTAAGCGTTTTAAAGCCCCAAACCTTAAACCCTAAACCCTAAACCCTAAACCATGTCTTAACCGCCAGCCTGACCTGCTCCCGGGTATGTCAGCGAAGTGTTCGAGCTGAGGGCAGTCCTCGCTGTTTCTTTGGGCATTTTCTCAAGGTAAGGATATAGGGTTTAGGGTTTAAGGTTTAGGGTTTAGGGTTTAGGGTTTAGGGAGGTCAGGATATACTGGGATAATGGAAAAGAACATGGAGACTGCTATTTTGGGGTTTTAGGGTTTTAGGGTTTAGGGTTCAATAAGGACTTGCCTCCGTTCTGGCTTGGGAATTCCTCGGCGCGATTCCATGATATCCTCGGCATGGACTTACTGGTTCTTAGTGGGGAATAAGGGCATGTAATCCCTAAATGATATATTCCCATATTCCCTACTTGGAGGGTCAGGGGGACTTAGTAAGTGGGTTGATAAACCCCTAAAACCCGTATAACAGCCCTACCTATCCCCATTATTAACCTAGTCTGTTAGTCCCCCTGACCCGCCAAGTACTTACCCTCCCAGTGAGTTCAATCCCCTGTGAAAGCTCCCCTAAACCCTAGACCCTCAACCCCCCTAAACCCTAAACCCCGTGTGGTTGTATCCTCAGGGCGCTTCCTCCAAAGGCATGGATCCAAAATAATGGTTGTCATTCTAGAGCAGGCCCTAAAACTCTAAGCCCTAAGCTCTAAAGCCTAAGCCCTAAGCCCCAAGCCCGAAGCCTAAGCCCTGAACCCTAAACCCTCAGCCTTAAACTAAGCGCTAAACCCTAAAAGCCCTAAACCCTAAAGCGCGTTTGCAGTAGTGAGTTGATTCATGCTGTGATGACTAAGTGCAGAGGGGCTTAGGTGCCGCACTCCCTGGTGCTTAGTGGCATATTTCAATTGGAGGAAGCACATATCATACTACAGTAGCCCCGAGAATCCCCATAACACCGTCACGAGTCTCAACTCTTTATATGGTAGTTTCCCGAAATAAGGGGACCCCGATATAAAGCCCAAAATATTGTAATCCTTATTATTGGGGGTCCTGGAAAATCACCACATTTGTCCTTACACCCAAGAAAGCGCCGCGAGCGGCTGAGGTCTGGGGAGGGTAAGTGTTCTGCCACCCAAGACCTAGGTGAAGGGGTTTAGGGCTTAGGGGGTTAGGGCTAAGGGTTTAGGTGTTTAGGGTTTAGGGTTTAGGGGCTCATACCCTAAACCCTGAACCCTAAACCCTAAACCCTAAACCCCATACCCTACTAAGCACCAGGGACCTTCAGCTATTCACTCTCGAACACAGCTCGCACTTGTCCCGACACCTTCATGGCTTGTGCCGTTTAAAAAAAGTGCTTAGGGTTTAGGGTTTAGGCTTTAGCGTTTAGGGATTTAGGGTTTGGGGTTTAGGCTTTGCAACCTTTTTCGCATTTTTTGAGGGGTTGCCGTCAAGGAACCTAAATCAAGTTACGATGCAAAGAGCATAGGGTTATATGATGTATATACACCCCCAAACCCAAACCCTAGACCATGTTATAGTAAGTTAAGTTATGGTGCTTAGCAGCAAGCAAGCACTTAGAAGGCCACTGGGAGTTTCTGAGGTTTGTTCTGCAATAACTACTTGGGATCCTTCACGAGCAAAATGGTGGGCCGGTTCCCTGTTAAAGTAGCAAGCTGCAGCTATAAGCCGCAGCGACTGCTGTCATGAAAATTCTTCAGCTGACAGTGTCATGGCACTTCTTCTTGTACTTCTTTTACAGCCAATGCCCCCAGTTTGCAACCGGTTTAAGGGTAACCAATGTGTCCTACATGCAAAAACATTGTTGTTTTTTGGATTTCTGTTGAGGTTTAGGATCGGCAAGCCACCCAGTTTGGCGCCGCCTATTTGGGAATGGTAGCCAGTGTGAGATTTGGAGGACTGGAAGTCCAAGATTTCTGGGCCAAATGGAGGGTTTAACATCACATTTTATCCTGGTCTTGCATGAGATGTTACGTTGGTCTCTACGTTTAGGCGGATTCGGGCATGGATGCGCTGGTGACGGTATACTCTCGGAACACGAACATTATCATGGCTTGAGCGCGGATGCCCTGCGGCCATGATCCAAGATGCCTCGCAAGTGTTGATTCCTGCGCATCGGACGCCAGTTGCTAAGCCGTGTGCTCCCCCCTCACAGCGAAGCCGGTAGGAACCCTCTGCGAACCCTAACCCTTCGCTCTGTGCTGCGACGGGCCCCAAACAAGGGCATCGCCTGGTGGCGAACTCGGGTTTGTGGGTTCTTGTACTACGACGACGACGACGGCGACGCCAACCACGATTACCACCACCACCACCACCACCACCACCACCACCACCACCACCACCACCACCACCACCACCACCACCACCACCACGGCTACCATCACGCCCACGCCGACGAGGACGACGACGCTGACTACTACCACTACTATTATTACTCCTCCTCCTCCTACTACTACTACTATTATTATTACTACTACTACTACTACTAGTAGTTCTAGTTACTAGTACCAGTAAGCGTATGGCTACTGTCGACGGAACTACAGCTGAGACCTCTCATGCAACTCTTCTGGGTTGCTGTTGAGGAACTTGATTTAAGCTACCCTACTTGGAGACCCGCATTCATTGTTATGTGTATATATATATATCCCCTATGGTAACTTAGTCCCAGCTCCTTCACGGCGACCCAATCTTTTGTTGCAGGGAGCTGACGCAAATGGGGAGTCCCGCTCTGAGAGTGAGAGAGTGTGGCTATGCTGTGCAGGAATATTCAATGGGGTTAGGGGTGTCATATAGGGTTTAGGTTTAGGGGCCCAACAATTACCCAATAGGAATGTGGGAAGTTGTTAGATGGGAAATCCAAATCAGATGGACAAGAAACTGAAAAGTGACATGGAGACTGGGGTTCTAGAGAAGATTTGTAAGGATTGTACCCTGTTTGAATTGTTAATCCAAGGAAGGATTGGGGTATTATGTGGCTTATGGAAGGTATAGGCCCAGTCACTTAGTCCACCTGACCCTACAAGCAAGATCCCATTATCCCTAAACCCTAAACCCTGAACCCTGAATCCCTAAGACAGATCCGTTTAGAAAGGGTTCTACCTTGACCTCGAGAAGGTAAGATTCGAAGGAAGCCCTTGATGTATCTTATGGGACAGATACCACTGCTCAAACTGTTGGATCTATGGTCCCCCTTAAGTAGATAGATTGATAGAATATGGGGTAGATGGGGATTTTGTTATAATATACCCAAAGCCATATTCTATCTACTTAAGGGGGACTATAGCCAAGGACATGATAGGATAAGTTTCCATGTCAGCACAAGATTTTGCACATGTTTCCCCCGCATTGGCTCTCTTAGCAAACTTTTATGCTCGTTGCTGTGGGCAGCCCTTCTTCGTGAAGCTTACTAGGCAAGAAGCCCTAACCCGGGCTCCGAAACCTAAGGCACTCGATCCTCAACCGTCTCTTGAATCTTACAAACTGAAGCTCAGAATTCAATCCTTCAATCCTAGACCACCTATGGAGCCCCCAAGTAATCTCCTTTTCCCTAGAGCTCAACCCGCTTAGAATACATTCATATTCTTAGTACAGTACAATTTATAATTGTGGAGATAACTATTAGGTTAAAGGGACCCTACTGGGAACCCCAAATAGGGAACCCCAAGAATATAGTAGGTACATAATAGGAATATACCTACTGGGGGCCTTATATTCCTTTATACGTGAGGTGGAG
This sequence comes from Symbiodinium pilosum, assembly GCA_905231905.1. Taxonomy (NCBI): domain Eukaryota; class Dinophyceae; order Suessiales; family Symbiodiniaceae; genus Symbiodinium; species Symbiodinium pilosum. The sequence continues at coordinate 2,311 of CAJNIZ010006800.1, read as the reverse complement.
AATTTGGGTTTAGGGTTGATGGTTTAGGGCTCTAGAGGACGGAACACCTTTAACATCTGCGTAATCAGAGTTTCCATACCCTAAACCCTAAACCCCAAACCCCAAACCCTAAACCCTAAACCCTAATTTCAATTTGGGGTTTCCATTACTACTAGGGGGAATACCACCGCCCGAGACCCCTAAGCCCTATGCCCGAAAAAGCTAAAACGGGGATCAGTTAACCTAAGCCCCAAGCCCTAAACCACAAGCCCCTATTTAGGGTTTAGGGTTTAGGGTCCTCAACTCTAAACCTGCGGCCCTAAACCTTAAACCCTAAACTCTAAACCCTAAAACCTAAACTCCAAACCGTAAAGCCTAAAAGGGGACTGAGACTGTTTGCCAAGACCGGCAGCCGAAGCTTTCCGAGCCGATTGTGCACACGCTTCTGGCTCTGTTGAAAGGCCACCCCCAATACAAGAATTACCAACGGGACCAGTGAGGGTTTACGGTTTAGGGTTTGGGGTTAGGGATTTTACCCCAATGATGGAGAAGCATATGGATACGAAATTGGAAAATGATGTGGAAATTAATGTTCAAAAGCATTTCCACAGGTTTTTGCCTTTGTTGCGAGGCGCGTGCCGTGGTTCAGGTTTCGGGGTTTAGGCCTAAACCCTAAATCCCAAAACCCTAAACCCTAAAACCCTAAACCCTAAACCCTCGATTTAGGTCTTAAGCTCGCGAGGTTCAGGTTTAGGATTCTACCGTCTACTTGGAGGGTCATGGGACTTATTAACTATTTATAACTGGGGTTATAACCCTACTTATAATTGGGGTAGCCCCTAGAAGGTCATTTAGGGGGGTTCTAAGTAGGGTTATAAGCCCAGTTATAAGCAGTTACTATTTCCCATGAACCTCCAAGTAGGTTGTTTGGGTTTGAGGGTTTAGGGTTTAGGGTTTGGGGTCGAGGGTTTATGGAGGGGGCTTAGGAGGTTTGAAGCCTTCCGGACTGGAAAGGCAACCTCTTGCTTGGAGCACGCTTTTTGGGCTTGGTTGGCTTTAGCTCAGGGTGTAGGGTTTAGGGGTTTAGGGGTTCAGGGTTTAGGGGTTTAGGGTTATGAAGGTTGTGAATCTACGATGGGCGGGCTTGGAAGCAGAAAGCCTTGCTCGCATTCGACGGCGCGCCTGCAGGTCCGGTATGGTTATACCCCATAATTGGTAGCTGGCGCAAGCTTGCTGGGTGTTTGTATGGCATGAGGGAACAGAATCCAATTACGTATAACCCCTCTAGACGATGAAATATAGTCCCTTATTCCCTAGTAACCCTAAACCCTAAACCCTAAACCCTAGTACCCCCCAGTAAGGTAAGGCTAGCCATGAGTGGTGGCCCCCTCTTGGCACCCAGTTGGATACCAATTGCGGCTGTCAAATGAGGTTGGACTCCTCAACGTGCACCGCCAGATGGAGCCATACGTCTTGTTAGCTTCCCCCAACGTAAAACCAGCAGCTGTTCTTGAAGGTGTTGCTGATTCGCGCATATTCAGACTACTGTGTATGTTAGATGTCGTTGCTAGCGTTGATCAACTATTTCTATACCAGTGCGTCAACGCAGCATTGAAACAACATGCTTTTGAGCTTCCCTTCCCAGAGCACACTCTGACAAAACCCCCTCCCCGCAGTTGTAGCAGTTGCTGACAGCCTGCAGCAGATTACAAATCTAGTTACCCGGGCTTGAGGATTCATGTTGGTTTAGGGTTAGGGGGTTTAGGGTGTAGGGCGGGAAAATGCCAATGTTATTCCGTCATAATCCTTGTATAGCTATAATACATTACACCCTCAAACCGTACCCTAATTAAACAGGCCCCTAGATGAGTTGTTGTCTAACCTCCTTCAAGGGGGTTACATAGGGGACCAACTTAGGGGGTATTAAGGGGGAAACTAGGAGATTAGATTCTAGCTGAGATAAGACTTGTGAGCATTTGTGGTCCAGGCCTGAAAAGTCTAAAAAAAGCGACCCCTGGCGCCCTACAGAAGTGGGTCCTAAACCCTAAATTTTGGACATGGCCTCCACTCTGTAACAGTTTGATAATATCATTAATATCTTATATAGCCCTTAATACTGTTGCTACGAAAAATCCTGCATGATCTTCGTATACTATAGTACCATTATTCCCAAGGTATAAGGTACTTCGGGTCATGCAGGATTTTTACACCGTATTACCCCTAATATAGACTGTTATGTGGTGGGGGCAGTACCCAACCTAGACCCATTTTGCTTGGAGGGTCATGGGGACATAATAGGGTAGTAGGGTTTGGGTTTAGGGTTTATGGTTAA
>CAJNIZ010006799.1:0-17106 GCA_905231905.1 Symbiodinium pilosum | reverse complement strand
CGCGCATCAGGGAAGCTGCTGCGCAAGCACAAGCGGAATCCCGGCCGCGTCCAAAAACATATTCATGGACTGCTGCGTTCGTGCTCCGTGCGTCCTTCGCCGTAGCCAAACCTTGTGGACTACATGGGCTTTAAAATAAGTGACTGGGTCGTTTAGAAATGAGCCTTATTTTAAGGCACGTTTCAAATGTACCTTATTTTAAGGTACGTTTAGAAAATGCCAATGGGACAAGGCTGGGTGGCCCTGGCACCTGCCTGATAATATGACCTAAATATGCCTTGCAGCAATAATGTGCAATTGTCACAGGCTTCAATCACTGACAGTCACAGAGATCGTGTATGTGCTGTGTGAGAAAACAAAGACCGTACCTGCAAATATGCAGGTACGGTCTTTTAAAAAATATATTGATACATATATATACATACCCTAAACCCTAACCCTATGCTTTGGGGATGAACTTTGGGTTTGAGTAAGGTTTTCTGGAGTTCATTTTGGGGTGTAATTAGGCAGGCAGGCAGGTAGGGCACTCTGTGACGAATTAAGTGGGCTCTGGAAATCCATTTACGCAGTATGTATATATGGGTATTGATTACTGGGCTGTCTTTGGGTTTTCTATTGCTTATAAGGTTCAGAATCATGGAAAGCCCTTAAGAATCATGGAAGGCCCTGAAGGTCCTCAGCTAGGCGACAATCAAAGTGTATGCCCTTACCAATAATCTTCTACAATCTTAGGCAAGATTTGAAAGGTTCTTGCGCCCTTGTGCTTACTACTGTAAGCCCCAAACCCTGTGATCCCTAAACCCTCTAATCTCTCGTGCTTACTACTATAAACCCCAAATCCTCTAATCCCTAAGCCCTCTCTCCCTAAAGTGGAACCTAAACTACCCCTTATAATATAAGGTCCTAAAAATAGCCGGGCCCCTGCCCCTAAGAAAAGTTACTGGGCCCAGCTGCAGGTCACCTGACTGCGATGATCTCTTGTTGCAAGTGATCGACTGCGATTGCTGCTGGTGTGATTCTTCAAGTTGGAAACACTCACATAAATAAACACTTGTGCTACCTGGGATTGTGGGATACTTGTTTTCACTTAGCAGGTGATCCTTCCAGGATCTAGGGCACAGGGTCTACACGACTTGGACATATGACGTCTCCAAAAGTTACACAATAATAGTAAGCAACCCGAATTTTTTTCGGTCCATGGCTGGGTCTCTTCGACTTTCTTGAAGCAGGCCGGGCGGGCAAGGGTGTGCTTGCAGAATGAAACACAAGCTGGCAAGCTACAATTAAGCCTGGTAGATTGATCCAATCTTCCTGGGGAGGCGGTGCTTTGGAGCCGCTCCAGCTCGTGCTCAATGGTCAGTGTCTCAATATTTTGGATACCTTGAGCTTCTTTTGTCAAGGCCACTCAACAAGTATACCCCTGTGCTACACTACTGCCCAGGTCAGGAATCGACCTTCGATATCTGCGACTATAGGTGCTGCCACCCTTGCGCCCATTTCTTGCAGGCTTCAACTCTGTAGTGTAAGATCAAGGAGACCATGGGTTGGGAAAGGTATCCAGATACTGGGTAATTATGGGGGATTAGAGAATTTATAAAGGTTCTGGTTAAGGTTAAGAGCTTTACTTGGGTTTGTGCAAGGGGTGGGGACGTTGACCTTATGATAGGCCTGAGATCTTAATTTGATTTCAATGTCTTTTGCACTCCTGTGAGCTGCTGTGAGAAATGCTGCATGTGTCCGTGGCTCACAGCTGCCGGCAATAGACCAGGGCAAAGCAATGACACTTCTGGTAAAGGCGGTGGATGAACCTTGGAAATGCAGTGTAGAAGCAGCTGGAATTGGGAAAGAATTCCGAAACGAAACATCGTTGCAACAAGCTACCTCTTCTGCACGGAGATCTTCGGGGGTTGAACTGTGTGCTCTGCAGAGTGCGTAAGCGGAATAGGTTTTGTTGGTAGATAAGGCTGGTTTTGCTATTCTGCGTGACCACAGTGGACATCTCATGAGCCGAACCCGCAGACCAGATCGTAAGGACGTCATAGCCAATGATCGTGTGCCTTGCTTGAATTTACCTCCCCTACAAACCCAACTATAGAGCAACAAACCCACCTCAGATAGCCCAGGCAATTGCTGCAGTTGTTCGCGGAAGCCCTCCCAGCAGAAAGCGTGTGAGTTCGGCAGTTATTGCACAAGGTCTACGGTATTGGTACTCCAAGTACAAGCAGTTGCCACGGGGTATCAGTGTTCATGCACCAGCGGTGAAAGAGTGGGCAATGAGAAGTGGTGTGACGTTATCAAAGCTGGTGGCTTTGTGCAATACAGGTTTTCCGGTGCTGCATGTCTATGGGGCTACTTCCTAAGAATAGGGGGGTCCTAAGATTCGCGACATAGCAGCTATTGCCTATATATGGCTGAACTTTCAGCCCTTGACTGCCCGATGATCCAGAAACACAGAAGCTAGGAGGAGCCCCAAACCATTTCACAACCCTGCATCCAAGGTGACTAGCTTCAAGAAATTGACCCGGCGAGCGGAGGGCTCGAGGCATGGTGTCCTTGGCCCGTTGAAAGGAGAATTGCGGGATTTCTTGCCAGCCAAGCGGCCAAACTATAACAACAAGAGTGTTAAGAAGCCTGTGCAAGAAGATTCATTGCCTTGACTTGAGAAATCATGTTGTCTTTCTTGAGCAGGGTGAATAGAGGCAACATTAGGAGTTTAGATCCGGGTTTTACAGGTTTGGTTTCTCACCAAGGAGTTGGATGAAGATTCTGAGTGCGAAAGCACTACGCTTGATGATGATCACTCGAAACAATTGGTTACCTTGGCCAGCCATGACCATACACTCCATACGCCCCCTGTGCCTTGCTTGAATAGAAGTTTCAGGGTCCGAGTCCTCTCACAAAGCCATAGAGTCTAAACCTTGAATGCTACAGGCCCTGAACCTGAAACCTTGAACCTCATGTCCTGATCTCCAAGCCCCTTGGCCATGTGACCCTGAAACCTGGAACCCTAAACCCTAACCTAACCCTCAACAAATCCCTTTGTCTTCCTAGGCTCGCGGTGCACGGCCAGTGGAAGTCCGCCTCCCAAGAGTGCTCGGGCAGAGTACTTGCAGTGGCTTGTATGGCGTTGGATCAGTTATCAAGTTCAAGGGTGCTGTATAAGACTGGGTGGCTTGTTAGTTGGATAGCTTAGGAGCCTGCTGGAGGGCTTGAAGGCTTCGGGCCAGGCAGCGAAGAAACCTGATGTTCCGATTACGTCTTCTTCCCCTCGGAAAAGTTCAGAAGCCTCTCAGAAGCCAAAGCTCAGTGATATTGCGATTCCGGACAAAGTTTGGAACTTAGCTTCTATCTTCTGTAAACAGTAAACAGGAATAGTTGGAGCTTTGCTTGCATTACTCTTTTAAAGTCTCATTCCGAGGTCATGGGTAGCTTGAAAAAACTGGCGTCAATGCGAGTTGAAGCGGTTCCTCCTTGCAGTCAGTGTCTTTGCTACAGTTATGGGTGGTATAGGCTGTTGGTTGGCTCCTTGGTTGTGGGCTTACCTGAGGTGGCTGCAGGAAGATGAAGATGAAGAGGGGCAAGTCGATGGTGATGGCTCTAGTAATAAGAAGAAGGTAGAAGGTTGCTCTGCCAAGGTGAAAGATGCTAAGAAAGTTAAGAAAGGCAAGGCGGCCAAAACCAAACCGCCAGCAACAAAGGCAAAGGAGGTGGAAAATGCAAAGAAGGGTAATGATGAGGACCAGGCTGAAACCGCATACCAAGCAGGAGACTACAGTCAGAGACGAAAGTGTTGGATCCAGAAGCGACGGAACAATCTTGGCATGAGCTACCGGGATGCCAGCGCTGCTTGGAACTCTTCCAAGACCCGGGAAAGGCTACTGCAGGGGATGTCCTACTCTGAAAAGGTCCGCAGAAGATTTGTCTAGTTTTTTCTGGAAAGCATGCGTGCAATTATTGCTAGCTGGGAACCAGCTACTCATATGCTTGCAAAAAATTCGAAATTTGATGCTGCTGGCCAATTTGTGGTTATCATAGCAGTTTCCTTGCGCCCGGCTGCCTCCATGCGAAGTGGATGTTCACTGGCTGCGCAAAACCTGGGCTGTGTCGGATTCTAGCTTGAAGCTCATGTTGCAAACACTACTGCTCTCTCATGTTGTGAATGCTGTTGTTGGACTCAAGGGTTTCCAAATGTGGTTTTGGGTCTGGCCATAATAATGGTCGTTGCGGAGCTTCTTCGGTGGAGGGCCCCTCTGCCTCTGATCCTCATTGTGGTTCTCCTGGGCTTCAATAGCTCTGTGTCCCAGTGCGAGGAGCCTCCAGGGGTTTAGGAATACATTTGTAGGGTACTTTACACAAGAAAGCTTTGTTTGCGCAGGATGTGGAATGCCTGGAGCTATTTGCTGGAGCTCAAGAAGTGACTGGAGCACTGCGGCGTGCCTCCTGTCTCTACTTGTTTGGGTTGGTTGTGTTGAGGCCGTGTAAAATTTGGTTGTTCATTGCAACATCTTAGGAAGGGTTCCTGGCTGCTGCGATGGAAATACTGGACAACCCAATCTCTATGGGTTTGACCACGGCCCCAGGATTTGCGTGGAAGCCCAAGATTATGCGATTTCAAGGGTGCAAAAGACTCCTAAATTTGTTCTCCTCTTGCAACCCTCTGCTGTTGCTGCGGCAAGGCTGGCGATAAACTTGGTTCGAAGGATGTCCCCTGGAGGATGCTGTGTGGTGGCTTTATGCTGCAACAGCTTTTCCATCATGTGGCTGGCTGAACAAGGTTTTAATTCGTCTGTGTGTGTGTGGTGCTTCTGTGCTTCTGTTTTGTTCTGTTTGGAGATCAAAGGTTTGTAGCTCAGGTCCAGATCAGTAGCAGGGCGAACGATAATACATCCTCATGGCAACTGTGGCTATGGCTTTGTGGCCACCGGCTCGTTGCTGGCCTACAGAACAATATTGTTATTGCTCCTCCTATCCTGGAGGGGCGTTCGTTGGCTGCTGGAACAGCCGAGCACTTCATGTTTGTCGGACCTTCCTTGTTGGCGTTGGCTTCTTTCCAGGGTCACTGCTACCGGCATGCAATTAATTGTACAAAAGATAGAGGAAGAAACCATTTATTGTGGATTTTTTTAGTGTTCTGACCTCATATCTTGGGATAGCCCAGTGTAATCATTAATCACAGTCCTGGGTACATATGGGCTATGCAATAGATCTGGCTCTTTAAGATGCAGTACAAATCTCTTCTAGAAGCACACGGACAATGTTCTTAAAAATTGAGCTGAACGCAGCCCAGGTCTACCGGGGATATTTCTACATGGGGTGCTTCGAGGGTGAAACTGCGAAAAGGCACTGTATTTGGTCCAATGACTATGCCTTTGTGAAGAGCATTGTCGCATCAGGAGGATATTTATCTGTGCCGGCTAAAGCAGCTCTTTCAAGAAGGGCTCTGGCTACTTCGACTGTAGATCCCATTACTGGAAAGAAATCCTTCACGGGTGTCAAGAAGAAATTGAAGGCAAGCCAGAGTCTGGCTTGCATTGACATGGTAGGGTGTGGAATAGACTTTGTTCGCCAAACTAGTAACAGCAACAGCTAAGGAGATACACCCCGCAATTTGGCCGAAAGATTTCTTCCTACTTTCGAGATGCCAAGTTGGAAGCAGCTCCTTGGCTTTTGCGCGCTGCTGGTGATTGTCTTTAAATCTGTCCTACAGAGCCTGACTTGGGTTAGCTTATTACAGGAAATCTGTAGAATCTGTAAGGCGGAATTGCCTGGTCCCCGAGAACCTGCCAAAGTTGATCTCGGGAAATCAGACTGGGAGCTGTTTGATGCTGCCGTTGCAGACGGCTGGGGTGATGAATTCCCGGATGTGCCTGGGCTTCCTAGGGGGGGTCACTTTAGGTTAGGTTCCGGGAAGGTGTGGGTACTTAGGCGTGGTAAGTTCTACGGGGATTGGATATGGTAATCATATTGGGGTCTGGGGCTGCGTCCATTTGGCCTTTCCTGATAAATACAAATAAGACAATCTTTCAGGGGCAAATATGGCTTGGGTGTTATTTCTTCTGAAGTGCTTTGGGTCTTGTCCTAGTTCCTTTGTGGTGCTTTGGCAGCTATGGGGCCCAGTGTTTGTATTTAGGATCGATCGTGTGAAGTCTTGGATGGGTTTGGGCTGTGTAAGGTGTTGGTCCTTCAAAATGTGTACTCTTTAGGGAGGATAGGAAACCTTTGGGGGATGGCGCCTACTTCTGCAATTTTGGGTTCATCTGTCCGGGGGACTCTTGAAAGGTCTTGCTTGTGATTGCTTGTGCAGCCCTAGCACATGTCATAGTGCTGAAAAAACAAAAACAACAACACCCAATCAAAACTTTCCTATATTCACCCTGGATATTTAAGTGGAAAACGTTCCTTCCTTCTGCAACCCACAATCAGCAATAGGCTGTTTGCATTTTGCCCTACAATGTATCTTTGGATAGTTGTGAAGCTAATATTAGCTGCTGAGTAGGCTTTATACAACCGGCATCAACTACCCCAACAACACTTTGTTCAGCTAACTCCCAAACTGGCCCAACTAATTTCTGAATTTTGCCTTAAACCTGACTGATGTTCTAAACACTCTTGGAGGGTCTGAAGTATTTGGTGAGTCCTGAACCTGGAAACCCCGAAGCTGCATTGCTTATATCTGACTTGTCAAGAAATCCCATAAAGCTTGGAACTAGATCCTTTGCCCCTTGCATTGTGACAAATCTGGCTATCGCGCTCTTGGTATAGGGTGTACCTCAGGAAGGGGAGGGTTTGAGTGCAATGGTGTATGACTCCTGAAGTCGTTGGGGTATTCTAGATTAAAGCTAACTGCTTGCAAGGAAGTTAAAAAGAGGGGAGAGCCCCGACCCTGAATCTCTGATTCTATATAGGCTGGCTCACACTGCAACCCTGGAAAACACATGCAGTTTAATCAGGAATGAAGCATTGTCAGGTACATCTGGCTTTATATTGCGCCATAAATATATTGCGCAAAAAGCGGCCCTACTATGATGGAAGGACCATTTCATTTCGTGCTTGCATGTTGCGGCAACCTGGGTTTTCAAGTACGACGAGTACTAGCCTGATCCAGCGCACCCATGCCCGTCTTGGTTTTCCTTACCTTTTTTTTTAACGGGCCCCCCCAAAATATGGACTTCCTACTTGCTGTGGCCCTTAGGGTTTGAATGGGGTATATCATGGGTGGGTCCCATAAGCTTGAAGGCCTGGGGAATATCTTGGCCTTTAAGGGGTTTCTAAGCGCGAAGATTGCTAGCGTGAATCGGTGGCTTGACGCTGGGGCCTTGCGCTCGCTTTCGCACTACTCTGGGTTGGGTTCTCCTCTCCCTAGAGAGAGCTAAAGGCTACACAAGGTATAACAAGACTTCCAAGCCACAACCATATGTATATGGGTTGGGAATTATAATTCTGCGATTGTACTTTGGGTTTGCGGTGCTTGCGTTTGAGCCGTTGCGGTTTCGATCTAGGCAGTCCCACGCTCATGCCTTCAACCCGAATTGAAAGCCTAGGGTTTTGCCTAATGTGTGTTATAGGAGCTTTTGGTTTGGACCTCAATGATAGGGGGGAAGCGGGGGGTGGTGTGCGCATGCGGTGCCTTGTTTATTCGTTTTATGGTATGGATGGAATCCATAGGCTCCCCATATAAGTCTCTAGGGCCCACCAATTAAGGCTAAGCTGTCGCCGGTCTGTCGCTATCTCTTGGGCTGCAAGTATCTCAATGCTGTGGGCCGCTGGGCCCCTGGCTGGCAATTAACTGCTTGCTACATCTTGTGGATGCTGTCCTTACTTGACTATAAACTTCTATACCTCTATTGCTGGACTCGTATCTTTGCCAGGAAGACATTCTGGAGTCGGCGCAGAAGATCCTTAGCAAGCTTAATTCTAGGTATTTGGGAATCCTTTTGGGGGCTGAGTGTGGCTTGGGTTCACCAGGTGGGCTGACTTTCTCTACCAAGTTTCTCCAAGGGTCTTGTTCTAAGGTCTACTTCAAAGGGCCGGGGTTTGCGAAACTATTCTGAATCCTTTACACAATGTGTTCCTAGGTTTGGGTGAGGAAGGCCTTGTGATGTAACTTTCAAGGTAAGAAGTGTGAATTTCACGCGCTTTCTGGGCCTGAGATTTGCAGGGTCTGTTGGGGCCTATATGCTTTATGGTTGCCTGTTCATGCACAGCTGCTGCGTGAAAAAAGTGTGAATTTTCACGCGTTTTCATGGGATTTTCTCGCGATTTTCACGCTAGACTCTGCAGGTTGGTTTTCACATAGATTTCACGTGAAAATGTGTGATCTATATAAGCCTTGATACATTCCATCCAAGGAAGTTCCTCGAAGATGCCAATTAAATGGAAGATGCTTTCACGGCCTCTGCCTGCAATTCAGAAGTCTCTCTACATGCGCAAGAATCGGCGCGTGAAAAAGCGTTACTTGCAGCTTAAAATGACACAAGATCGACCGTAAACGGCGTGAAGTTCGTGAAATCCTGCCACACCCAGATCTTGTATGTTTTTTTTCACACATTTCAGGCTCTAAGTTGGACCCTTCTACTCTTAGGTCTTGGAGAGTACCAGTAGCTGACGCTATGGGAAAAAAGGCTAGCCTGAATGAAATTCTTGCCAAGGGCAAGGAAAAAAACCAGCCAAGGATGGCTCCAGCAAGGAAGCCTCGCTGCCAGCGGTGTTGCCAGTACCTTTGACAGCCAAGCTGCCAGGGGGTGTCACTTTGAAAGGTTTCATGAAAGCGAAGAACATTACCTATGAGGAAGCGGTTGTCATCTACAATGCCTACACCTCTATGGCAGACCTTGAGGAAAAAAAGGAAGCCAAGACTGCAAGGCCGGTAGCAACTGCTGCTCGTGCTGCGCCCAAAAGGGCCAGCAGGAACCCAACGCCAGAGCAAGCAGCAGAAGCAGAGCCGGAAGAGCCGGCAGAGGAAGCAGAGGCAGATGAACCGCCAGCCCCAGTGACAACAAAGGCCTCGAAGCGAAAGCTAGAGGAACCAAAGGCAGCCCGCAAGTCCAACAAAAAGCCGGTGGTTCAGCAGGAGCCCGAAGTCCCCGAAGCACCTGAAGCCCCCACAGCCCCTAAGGCAAAGCCAGTCAAGCGTACGCTAGTGTTTGCTGACGAAGAGGCAGACGCTACCCCACCTCCTGTACGCATTTCAAAGAAGCGAGCCCTGACAGACGCCGAAGCCAAAACGTCTGAGACTATGAACCCCAAGCGCTCCAATGCTATCCCAGAGATTGCAACCCCAAGCCCCAGCCCCCGTGGCATCCTCAAAAAGCAGTGGAATCTAGTCTTCATATTGAGAATGGTTTTAAGGCTGATTGTGCCAGTCCCATATATCACCAACATTGTTCCGGGGGTCAAGTGTGGATCATGTCTTACTTTGCCTAGGTCTTGCGGGACTCTGTCTGCTGGCGAGATGCAGGCAGACAGCTCAATGGGGAAGGATTTGGAACCGGAAGCCTCATCGCCTGAGACATCTGTGTCTGACATGATGTCATCGTTCCTTGGCTGTGGATGCGATATGCAACCTGCAGTCCAGCTACCAGTAGACCAAGTTTATGGCCAGGTACTCCTGAAGAATTAACTTAGTGTAACAATCACACTTCACATGTGAAGCACAAACCCTTGGTCCCAGATCGGTTGAAAAGGGGCATACCCTTAAGTTTCTTGATTAAGGGCTTGGGTTTCAGATTGTGTGAACCTCATCTAAGGCTGGGTGAGTCTGCAAGCCAGACTGTGGCAAATTCGGACACCAAGCGTGCGCTGGCAGCTGCTGCCAAGTATATCAGAGCATTGGAAGCCAAGGTTCGTGCCTTCGATGAAGTGTCGGAGAGCATGGGTGATTGCGAGCTATCACGGTTCCTTGCGGAGGAAGTGGCCAAGCATGTTGCGGAAAATGATAGTCCGGACCGCCCTGATGCTGGGCTTGGGTGTGAGGGTGATGTTGATGATGATGCTGAATGGTATGACTGCTATGGATGGACGCAGGATGAGTGTGATGAATGGGATCTGTGGCAGGCGGAAAAGCTGGCTTTGAAGTATGAGGGTTGGGATGGGGATTCCGTGTTTACATGGGATGAGGATTCCCAGCCCCCTTCCAAGCATCTCCGGAATGCAGCAGCTTCGAGTGCTGCCCCTTTGGCGCTTGCAGGCCCCAAGGCCAGCCCAGCACCTGCAGATTCCCCTGTGCCTCCAGCGGCCCCCGCAGTGCCAGAGGCTAGGATGAACAGCACAACCCACCGCGCAGAGTACATGCGACTGGCTTCCTGGATGCCTGTGTGTGTCTTGTGTTTTCTCAGCATTCATGATTGTGTTATTCTTAGTGCTGCTGCAGCCCAGACACGCCAAATTCAGAATGGTGCCCTCAAGAAGTTCCCGGAGTGTGACAAGTTGGCAGCTGGTTCCCTCAAGGACTTAAGCAGGTTTAATTCCTTACGCCTGTTAGCAACACTTGGTCGTTTCCTTGCGCCTTATTTGTTCATGTTTCTCAAGCACCCTGAAAGGACCGCAACCACCTGTTTCGTACCTGGATGCTTTCAGGGCAGAACTTGGCGAGCCTTGGCAAATCATGGGTGTGGCTGTTTGGCCTTTTGAAAGGGTTTTGCTAGCATGAAAGGTCGTGCGAGGCGCGTGTGATTGCAGAGAGGGAGGACCAGCTTGTTGGCCGAAAGACCTACAAGTTGGTGGCTGTCAAGGATATGGCCAGCAAATACGGAGTTTCGGAGCCCAAGATCCAGAACATAATTGCCAAGGGCAAGCCTGTGCCTGATGAAGACTGCCCTGACTGCGCAGCTGAGACCCGGTATTGGGTATTGGTGGATCAAGAAAGGGTTGACACCAGCACAACAAGGCATCATGGAGCTGTCTTGATTAAAGAGACCTAGGGGTTCTTGTTTTGGATGATGCTACGACTGAATCAAATCCATCCTGAGGCTTACTCGAAGGATTGATGCGAATGTTCGGGCTTCCGGAGACTTCTTGGATGGTGTTATGCAGCCGGACATCGACCCAAGTCTGACTGGCCACCCAGCTGTGCCAGGCACCCACACCCCGGCTCTATCAGGTGATGTCCTGAGGGCATATGACAACTACCGCAAGGAGGTTGATGCTGCTGCTGGAACAGGAGCTGTGATTTACTTTCTAAATAGCTGATTGGGGCAACTCTCACTTTTGCTCTAGAGCGACTGTTCAGCCTTACAACTTTCTAGCGATGATGGGTTATCCTGCAACATATATTCAACAAGCTATAGTTTAGGGTTCAGGGTTTAGGGTGTAAGGTTTATAGGCTATAGGGCCTAACCAAGAAATCCAAATCTCCACACCAACACAAATCTCACCTCAGCACTCCCACCCTCAACCTGGCCAACCCTACAACTAATTCCCCTACATTGATGCTTGCAGGAGGTTCGGCTCCCTCGAAGCGCAAAGCAGGGGCTCGATCAGTCGCCTCTAGAGGCAGCGCTGCTTCCAAGAGGCCATTGGTGGAGCAGTTGTTCAAGGATGGGGACGAGAAGCACCAGAAGTGGAGTAGCTAGTCGATACATTGGAATGGTGTGTCAAATTAGAATCATTGTGGCTTCTCTACATATGCTAAGGCACTGCGATTCGGAAGGAGATCAGTCAGTTCCCCACGTTGCTCATGGATTTGCCGCCCGGGAGTGATTTGGTTCCACAGATCAAGAAGGCCCAAAAGGCTCTCACATCGCTTGCCGAAAAGCTACTTGCCCAATTAATGGCCATCCAATAACACCAATGGGGGTTGATTTGTTTTTTGCTCAAGACCTACACCCTACAAACGCAATCCCCGCCTGCATACATGCTTGGCCCTAGGATTTACGAACTAACCCCTAACTAAACTGTAAAGCTGAATCTGAGTACCCTTAAAACTTTGGGATAGCTTGCGAAATAACATGGGTGGGATGCCCCTGTTTGCCGACAAGACAACAAGTATCAATGGCCCAATATCTTCAAAACAAATCAACACAACACACCAAGCAATATAACCTCAAGCTCCTGGAAAGGATCATGCAATATGGACAATGAAATATGTTTTCCTAAGGTTCTGCGTGCCTGTTGAAGCCCCACAAAAGACCAAGAACCCGTAACCCCTGTTTAAAGCCCCTGCTATGTGCTGAGGTTCAAGAATTGCGCGCGCACGGATGAAGAAATGGATCCGATTTGTGCCGAAATCTCGGACGAGGTGTGGCTCCTTACCCCTAAGCCCTGAACACCTTAACCCTGACAGTGCTGAATATCTGCCATGCGCAAGAACCCTTCACCTCATTAAGAGTTTGGGCCCCCTTGCTGCCCCAAGTCCCTAGGTGGGTGCGCTGAAGCTTCTCCGAGGCCAGGCCAAAGGCCTTATCTCTGAGATGAAGAAAAAGGGTGCTCTCTGAGCAGGTTTGGGCAAAAAGCTCATGGCCAACCTGTGCTTTTGGGCAGATTAATGGATGGCGCGTGAATGCACGCACTGTGTGCATGGCTGCAGCAAGGGATTTTTACCGTAGTCATCAAGTTGATTAGTCAATCCTACTCTGGAAGGTGAGCAGTCTGCACGTCTCCATGGTCTGCTGTAGGTGTTACAGCGCCTCCCAGTGATTGAAGGGGACATTCAATTTCTGGCTAGTATGGCCCTGTGCAATTAATTTTGCAGTAGGTGTTCATCTTGCTGCTGAGTTGCGGAGCATGCCGTTTCGATGAAGGCATTGCATCTTGCCACCTGAGATTCTCAAAAGCCGTGCGAGGGTAGCCTTTTCTTTTTAAGGGGTTGTTTTTTTGCGAATTGTTTGCCACGCAGGTGATCACAACCCCACTGCCCCACGTCGCCTACAAGAGCGCTTGGATGATGTGCCCCCTGGCTTTGAATATAAAGGTGGGTAAGCTTCAGGCTGCTGTGCAAAACCTTCGGTTCTCTGCGCAAACAAAGCTATCTGAGGCTTGTGAGATCAACCTGTGCTGGTGACACCACAATTGCTCTGGCTTCTGAACTTGGAGACTGGGTAGAACGTGCCTAGGGGCTGCTATTACATATGTAGAGAGTGGAAACCTGCTAGTATATACTGAGTTAGTTGGATTTTGATTTTGCAGCCGTCTGTATCTACAGGGCTTTCTGGGTTGCAGGGAAAAGGCTATTAGTCTACAGTTTGGGATGTCATATGTATGGTTTGGGGAATAGATCTTGAGTCGCGCAATGCCTGGAACCTGTAAGGCCTTGGGCCCTGAACTCCATATGGGACATTATTATGATAGGGTATGTCCCATGCCTCCCCAATGTTCAAATGACAACCCTGGATTTGAACCCTAGAGTTTTACTTAAGTTTGTATTTCTCCCAAGGAGGCGTCTACCAATCCACGATACTTTCGGGCTTCGATTCACGACCCCTTCGCGAAGATGAATTGCATTCCCGCCTTGCTGGCACGGAATATCCACTAAGAGCTGAGATTTCCTGGATTGATGTGCCAGTGTTGGATTCAGATGCAACTATAACCACAACAAGTTGGCCAATCATTTTGCCAAGCTCCATGGTACCTAGCTACATAATGTGCTCAACTGATTCGATTTTCTCTTTAAAAAACATACTGAACCACTGAAGCTGGATCACCTGATAGCCTCATCAATTCTGAGCCCCTTAAGACCCTAACCCCCAATTGGAAATCAAACCCCTCTGCAAGCCCAGGCGTCTGCTCTCATCGAGGAGGGCTGGCTGGATGCAATGGTTCCAGAGGGTAACATGCAGCACCTGCAGGAGTATTGGGGGAGAATGCTATCTGATCACCCTGAGCACCCTTTGGCTGGGGAACCCTGGAAATGGGAACAAGCTGTACCTATTTGCCTATGGGGAGACGAGGGCACGCAAAACCGAACATCGTGGATGTTGTCATCCTGGTATCTAGGTCAAATTTCTCTTCAAAGGATAGGAATCATGCTGTCTCTTTTTGATAAGGTACCATCAATCCTGGACCCTAAATCCTATAAGCCTTGAAACCCTATTGTAGCCGGCAAGCCCTAAACCTTGAACCCTACATCCCAGACCCCTTGTAAAGGTTAAGGAGATTAAGCTGAGGATGGCTGACTTGAGCATGTGTCGGCAAGACTCGCGAGCCAGTCGGTGCATCATGTTTTCTATGCCCACATCCAAATATGTCGTGGACGCCGATAATAAGGTGAATCTTACACTGCAGTCACTGTATGCTGCTATTGCTTCTGACATCAACCGAATGTCTACTGATGGTCTTGTCACAACGCAAGGGGTGCCTTGGGCATGTTGGTGTAGAGCTTTTGAAGAATTTCTTGGACTAGCCCTTATGTCTTTACCTGTAAGCTGCAGTACTTGAAGTAGGGTTTTTTGGTCCTACCAGGTGTACTACTTCTATGTGGTATCTGCAAAGGGTGATATGAAGTACCTTTCCCAAGCCTTCAATCTGCAGCGCACACCGGGCAGCGAGCAGGCCAATGGCTTCGAAGCAAACCAAATAATTAATTATTTGGTTTGCTTAAATTTAGGCACAGTATTGCGATTATAGTGGCAGGGCTTTTAACAAAAAAGACCTCAATTTGGGTAATCTTGGGCGGGTTACCTATGATCCCTTCAAGGTGTGCTTCCGTTGTGAGGCAAGTGTGGGGCGAAGGAATCCGACAATGGTTTATTCAACATCAATGATGATGCGGCGTGGAGGCCAACTGCGTATGCTTCGCAACCCTGGTTGGTTCGCCCTTCTTTGATAGGCCTTATTGGGTTCACTACAGCTATGATTGCTCTGGACATCATGCACGTCTTTCACTTGGGTGTTGGCCGTGATGTTGTTGGGGCAGCCATTAAAGTATTGTGCTCAAAGAGGATCTATTATGGTGGAAGGACCATTTCGATCCGGCTTGGTCAGCTCATGGCGGAGTGCAAGGCTTTTGCTGCAAGGCATGGTAAATACCTGACTTTCAGCCGTCTGAAGAAGTCAAATCTTCAATGGCGCCAGGACAAATGCCCCGAGCTTCGTGGGTCCGCTGCCGATACAGCTGTTTTCTTGGCGTTTCTCAGCGAAAAGCTGCAGAATGTGGATGTTCAAGAACCGTACCAAGGATTGACAGCCTGTCTGTGGACCGCAAACACGTTTGCTGCACACTTGAGCAATGGAAACTTCTTCCTTGAGGAGCACGAGCGGGAGTTTCTTTTCGTTGTTGGTCGTGCATTCTTGGCATCCTGGGCCCAGCTTTGCTATGTCGGTTTTTCGAGATCTGAGCTCCTCTTCAAAATGAGGCCGAAATTCCACATCCTGGTCCACATTATCGAAGATCTCTCGATACGGCAGTCTGGCCGGAACCCATGTGTTGACTCCTGCTGGCTGGAGGAGGACTTTGTCAAGTGGGCCCTTCGCAAGTACCGGAAAGTCTCTAGGCGCACGGCCTCGCACAATGTGTTGCGCAGGAGTCTGGTACAGCAGAAGGATCGGCTGCAGCGCTGGCGCGAAGCGCGATAAATGAGATGCTGTGGGTTTCGGGCTTTTAGCTCTTAAGTTGGGTCCTAAAGTTTCTAGGGTTTAGGGGTTTATAAAGTTTAGGGGTTCTAGGATTCTAGGGCTTTGTAAGGGCTTTTTTTGGGGGCTTAGGGTTTTTAGGGATCTATAAGGTTTATTGGTATAGGGCCTAAGAAGCTTGGGGGTGTGAGGGTTGCAAGGACTCAAGACCCGGTCATTTGTAACTTGTAAGTTGCAACCTGGAGATCTTTCTGTTTTTGCTCGACTCATAATCAGGCCCAGCAATCTATGCCCCAAACAGCAATTCCACAATGCAATCTGGTTTATAACTCAGGCCTGGCTGAAGCACCCACACATTTGCAGTTTGGGGACACCAAGGAAATCTTGAATGTTGATCGGAAATCTGAAGCTACTCCAGAGGACTTGATAGCCCTTTTAAACCTTAACTCTCTGAGCCACAACCTACAAACACAGCCCTCCAGACCCCAAGGCCTCATGCCCATGATGAATCCCAAAGCAGCTTAACCATTAGCAAAATGCTTACACCTGACATCTTGCTTCAAGGCCAGTGTGGGTCTTTTCAAATAAGGGTCTAGGTACTTGTGGATATTTTTTGCCTGGATAAGAAGTCTTTAGGAAGCCTAAGCCCTAAACCTTAACCCCTAAGCCCTAAACCCTAACACTCTTTTGGGGCACAAGCCCTAGCGTTGGAAAGCTTGCACGGCTCTAGGTTCTTGTAGGCTAGCATGGTTCCCTGATATGAGTTTGTGCACTTTAGGGATGGTCCAATGCAACATTGATGTATGCTTTGCAGCGCAATATCACCAAGCTTTCGCTTTGGGGTTCCGTGTGGGGCTGGGGATCTCAACTACGAGCATGTGGATTAGAGAACCTTTCTTGCCCCTAAGCCTTTAAGTTGGCTGTAGCAAGGCTCTCGGAATGGCAGTGCGCATTACTTGTAGAGTAAATGCACCTTTTTCAGGATCTATAGACTGTGAAATCGGTAGGGTCGCCAAATATATTTGTTGGAGCTTGCTTGCAGTGTCTGGCAATAACTGGGCCCTAAACCCTAAACCCTAAGCCCGAAACCCTAAACCCTAAGCCCTAAACCTTAAACCCTAAGCCAGAAACCCTAAACCTCAAGCCCTAAACCCTAAACCAAGGCTGCTCAGGTGTTGGGTTATATGCTTCAAGAGTCAAAATTCTGTTGTTTAAAAAAAAACATCCATGCGCA
The DNA here is from genome assembly GCA_905231905.1 of Symbiodinium pilosum. NCBI lineage: Eukaryota > Dinophyceae > Suessiales > Symbiodiniaceae > Symbiodinium > Symbiodinium pilosum. The sequence goes on along the minus strand of CAJNIZ010006799.1, from coordinate 368 downwards.
TTAAAAAAATAGGTACAGAACAGATGCACATATAGAAATGTATAGAATGCGCATGGAATTTGTTTTTCCCTTCTGATGCTCAATGATGCTGGCCACCCTCTTTTAATGCTCATGATGTTTTTCTATGTGGCTCAAGGATGTTGCAGGAGCTGTCCTTTTTGCACATCAAAACTTAAGTATCGTTTGACCCAAATGAGCCTTTCAGCCCTCTTGCAAGCTTAAATAAGTATCATTTGGAAGCCTCTGGGGCGTTATAAGCGCCATTTCGTCCTTAAGGAATGTGTCGCCTGCGTTTCGACCTGCCTCCACGAAGAAACCGGGAACCAGCGACCCTTACACTTGGAATTTTCTGCGTGCGCACAGCGATA
>CAJNIZ010006798.1:0-16831 GCA_905231905.1 Symbiodinium pilosum | reverse complement strand
GCCACCTCGTAGGTGAACTCGCGGTCCAGCATCAGCGAGGCGTTGCTTTGGAAGTCCGCCAACCCTCCTGTGGCCAGGATTGACGGGCTTACGGATATTAACACAAGTGGCATCTCATGGTCTTCCAGGGTCTCTGATTCAGCCTCTGTTCCAATGGGATAGACGTGCACTTAGGGTTTGGTGTTTAGGGTGCCTATATGGGGATTCTGCCGTAGTAGCATCATTTCCAAATGACTGGAAGGATCAATGCCATAGCAAGATATATTTCTTTCCGGGATTCCAAACCTAAACCCAAAATCCTAAACACAAAGACATTGTTGTTAATCTGCCGAAATCACGAAGAAAGCAAACACAAATCATGAGCGATCGTACTTACATGTATCTAGGTTCCCGCAACAAGGATCACGACACTCGCAAAGGTAATGCTGACCCATCAGTCAGAGGGCATGCACTATCCCAGATGCCCTTAGAAATGCAACTGCTACTGGTACAAGAGTGGTCATAGTCATCATGGGAGAAGTATGACAACAACAGTCGTAGCTTATTCTCACTGTTACAATGTCATTGTTACCGGTAGAATAGAGCAAGACCCTGAACTGCAGTCTCCTGAGTTGTACCGGTAAGCCGAGTGCTGGAAAGAGGGCGCCACGCTCTCCTTCTGGGTCAAGAACTGCCTGCACGGCTTACAGTCTGGGATGCTCTTAAGGATCTTAAATAAAGTAAAAAGCATTATCAGACACTATCATTTGCGGCATGTAACTTAAATTCAATTCCTTAACCGCAGCCCAGCAGTATGGAGCTTGGGGCTTGCCACTTTGCGGTATTGGGCTGGCTGTTGTGTTTTGCGATGACTAGAATGTTGCATTCACAGCGCGTGCCCTCCTCTTCTACCCAAACTGACACCTCCGATCCCCGTGCGCAAAGCTGCTCGAATTTTGTTTACGAACGTTACGGCAGTTCCCGTGACTGATATAATGAATACTATAGTGCGAGCGTGCGAGTGCTTTGGTGGCATTCCAGATATAAACCCTGGCAAATCATCTCATAGATCATCGCCCCCAAGACCCTCCCCTAAACAGATCTGAAACCAAAATTCTGGGTTTTCGTATATGTACGTGACGAAAGGATGAAAGCATTGGCCCACCTCCACCATCCTGCTACGGTTTCCTAGACTAACCCTATGTTCTCCTTCGAGGGACCTCTCTATGGTCTACGGATTTTGGAACCTCAACCGTGTGACCTCAAGCCCTAGTTCTTAAATGCTAAACCGAAGCCCGAAATTTAAATCCAAAGCTCTTAACCGTCACCCTTGAGTCCTAAACCCTACATCTTAGTCATTAAGCCCTGGCCTCCAACCTTAATGCTTAAACCCTAAACCCTAAACCATAGATCCACAAGGAGCCCTAGAGAGCCTAAAGCGTCATCTCGATAATCCCTACGTCCATGTCATCCCTTCGTTTCTCTATTGGCTTCTCCACGAAAGGTAATTATTCGGGCTCCTAAACCCTAAACCCCAAAACCCCAAACCCTGAATCCTAAGCGCCCTAAACCCTACCTGCGGAGAGTGGTCTTCCAGCAGACATCGGGATTTGCAACCAGGCAGCTCTTGTTCTGAGGCCTCAGGTCAAGGGATGAGGCTGAAGCATGCCCCCGTGTTAGAAAAAAAGAGGAAATAAACAGGGACTATAGATGGGCAGAAAAGTGTTGTACAGGGGTAGATAAGGATTTTGTGGGTCGTATACTTGGGTATGTGGGATTTAGGGCCTTTGAGGTTTAGAGTAACTTGAAGGTTAAGGGTGCAAGGCTTTTGTCAAATTGAAACCCAATGGAGGTGCAGAGGGGACTTAGCAATAACGTCGGTGACGGATGCTATGATTTGGCTTATGGGGGTTATCAACTAAAAAACTGTACTTGCCAAGTCTCCATGGACCTCTAAGTAGGATTTCGGGATGAGTGCTTAGGGCGTCGGGCTCAGGGGCTGAGGGTGTAGGGTTAAGGGTGTAGGGTTAAGGGTGTAGGCTACTTTGGCAACAAGGATTTCTTGCGTAACGCTGGGGAGTAGAGTGCATGCTGCATCATGTTCATAGCTCCAAAAAGCACGAACACTAAATGTCAATGCTATCTTCAAACAAAAAACAACCCCCTGAATCCTGAACTTCTACACCTCAGACAGACCCCAAGCTCTAAATTCAACAACCCCAAACCCTGTCAACCCCAAACCCAAAAACCTCCACACCCACACCTGGCATACTCTGGCATGCCCTAAGGCCCCTACAAGGCATAGAGGTCACCATCCATGCCGAACCTGAATGTTTCCCAGACATGAAATGTCGGGGGGCTCTCCAGAAACTAGGGGTCCCTTGTTGAGGGAACCTCCGATGAGGAGCATAGCGCTTAGGGGTCTGAATTGGGGTCTCTCTATTTAAGGAAACTACCAAAAACTCCTAAGGCTTTTGGCAGCAATTTCAAGATTCATGGTGCTATAGTCAAACGGCCGGATCATGTAGGTGTATGAGTATGCGTGCGACAATTTTGGGAATGAGTTGAAATTGTTTTGGGCTGGGGGTTTGAGAAAAATCGAGGGTTTGAAGACTTGGGATACAAAGGTTAGGCGTTTAACGCTGGGGACCCAGAATCTTTACCTAACATGGAATCCCAGACAGCCCGCATTTGAACAGGCAGTAGTCTACAAAGGGCCCTTCATCAAGGCTTGGGGAGGATAATCCCTAAACACGTAGCCCCACGGTAAGCCCTACCAACCCTACCTGCAATACCAACATGCCTCAGTGAACTCAACCCTGAACCCTTTAGCCTAAATCCCTGAAGTCCACAAACCTATGAACCCTTAACCCGCGAACCCTCAAGCCCATCCAAAAGTCCATGAATGAGACTTGTCTACGACCATGTTGGCTAAGCTTCAATGTTTACGGGCTCTAGACTTTGGAGTTTAAGGTTTGAAGGTTTGGAGTGAAGAATGTTGAAGGTTCCACGTCCCCCTAATTCCTTGAGATCTGTGGGGTTGTATAGATATATACATATAAAGACATAAAGGCATATGTACATAGCGTATTTCTCTCGAATTGACACCGCTGCTCGTGCCTGATCCATGTACGGATTTTATTCCTGAACGAAAGCCACAAGGGTGGGCCGTTGCAAGCCCCTCAGACCCCAGACCCATCTTAACTAACCGCTTCCACCCTCTTCCCTAATGAACCCCATGCAGGAAAGGATTGGTCCCATAAGCCGCGTGCCCCAGACCCCAAACCTGCCACCCCAAGTCAAGGATTTAGGGCTGAGTAGGGTTTAGGCTGTAGGATTTGAGGTTTACGGGGTGAGCGAGGATGAAAATCTCCTTACCCATAGCATCCTGCCTGAAGCCCTACACTCCGGAACGCTGCACCCCCTACGCGCTGAAGCCCGAAACCTTGAACTATGAAACGCAAAGCCTAAACGCCAAGTTCCAAACAACTCTAAGCCCTAAACTCTAAACCCTAAACTTCAACCCTTAGCCCTCAACTCCAAGCCCTGCACCCTAAGCCCTAAACCCTAAACCCTCGACCCTAAGCCCAGACACTCACGAACCAAGCTGTCGCATCCACTGAAGAGACGGCAAGTCTGAGCTCCATGGGATGTGCCTAGGAGCTTTTAAGGCTTAGGGTTTTGGGGTCTAGGGTTTAGGGTTTTGGCCTTCAGGGACTTTAGGGGTTTAGGATTTATGGTTTAGGGCTTAGGGCTACGGATGGGTTTATGATCTAAGGTTTCGGGCGTAGGTTTTCGGGCTTAGGGATTTTAGGGGGTTAGGGTCTAGGATTCAGGGCTTCCATGTGAAAGCCCCCCCATACCGATACATGGTCAAGGTCTACATAGGGATTAGGATTTGGGGATTTCGGAGGTTTAGGCTTGAGGTATTTTGGGGAGGACATATTCTGCATAAGAAACCTTATTTATTGGGGGACACACCATGGGAGGGGGGGGGGGCGTTTAAGTCCATCATCTTTTTCTCTTCACGCGACACTGCGCTGTGCGCAATCGAACAGGAGCCATCAGAATGGTCAGAGTGATGAAAGAATGAAATGAAGACAGAGACAGAGAGAGAGAGAGAGAGAGAGCACGAAAACAACATCAACTCCTACAGAAATATGGTGAGGGCTGCAATAGCGTTAAAGTTGTTTAAAGAGTTCCCCTCAAGCCCGAATTCTGCTGGGTCGTGTGAGCTCCTGCTGCAATCTGGTCTAATTGCCATACACCAAGGTGCCAGTCCAGTAGAACGCACAGTCGACCTAAGCTGTGCAGTCGCAAACACGGCTCAAGCTTCGAATCTGGAGTAAGGTGGGCATAGGTGGGTCAGGGCCATCACGAGATTCAGCACCACAATAGCCGGGACAACAAGGATGCTCGTGTCAATATGTATATATATATATATGTAAACAGATATCTCCCTCTATCTACAACGGATACATGCGGTTAAGGCTTCTGGAGACTGACCCCTTGTTGATATCATCTGTACTAGCTGCTAACTAGCTATATACAACTTCCAGGTAAAGAGGTGGAAACATATGCTCAAGAAATAACCGCAATGACGACCTCGGAAATGACAAACCCTACACTTTCCAACCCAGACCCGAAACTCTACACGTACAATGTTGCAGGGTCTTGAGATTTTTGGGTGCCCTTGACTTGGGTTTTGAAGCCTGTTCCGATTCTGTCCAAGGGCAGTACTGAGGCCAGTGATGACACGCTGCTTGACGTTTGGGTTCGGGGTGTTTAGGGTCTCAAAAATCAAACGCAAGAATCTTCAGGACCAAAACATTCGAAAAACCGTGAGAGCATCAAGTAGAAACCTAAATCCTAATGCTACACCGCAGAGCTTGAACCTACATCGGAGACTCCCCAGACTTCAATCCTAAGCATCCTACACCATGGCCAGGTCCTTAGGGAGGGTTGGGTCCAAGAGCACCTTACGGATTCTTCCGGACTCCAAGGGAGCATCAGGGAACGTTGGAGATTACTAGATGGGTTCAGGGTTTAGGGTTCAGGGTTTAGCGCCCCTTGAACCACGCCCTTCGAGGATCTTGTAAAAACATATTTCCCCTCGCAGCCTCCAACCTAAATCCTAAATCCCTAAACCCCTCAATCCCTGAATGAACCCTAAACACCCAGACTGCCCCAAACAAATCATATCACTAAACCCTACACCCCAAACCCTAAACCCTAAAAACTCTAAATACCCTAAATACCCTAAATACCATAAATACCCTAAACCCTAAACCCAAAGCAAAACAAAAATCCCTCCTATGCCGCGCGGCAAAGTCCTTGCAGCGTTCCTGACAGTCGGCGGACTCGAAGGCTTCAGCCTTCCAAGGGTTTAGGGTATGAAGTTCTGGGGATTCTGGGGGTTTGGGGGTTTAAGGGTTACAAATAATATACCATAATGTACCATAATTGACCATTATATACTCTGATATATCAATATGAGGTTCTGGGGATTCTGGGGGGTTTGGGGGTTTGGGGGTTTAGGGTCTAGGGTTTGGGGGTTTGGGATTTAGGGTTTAAAGTCCAGGGCTTAGGATTCAGGGTTCAGAGGGGTCCAGGGCTTAGGATTCAGGGTTTAGAGGGGTTGTATAGCTGCATATCGGAAATTTAAAGGGGGATCTTGGATTAGTCAGGGGTCAATAAGGACTATGTACCCGCTTATCACAACCCATGAACCTTCAAGTAGGGTGGATCTCTTCCTCCTGGCTTGGATCAGAGCTGTAGGGCTAGAATTTGCACTTTAGGGCTCAGGGTTTGTAGTGGCATCTGAGGTTTGAGGTTTAGGGCTTACGGCTTCAGGTCTTTCATAAAGAAAACACGAGGCAGGATCTTCTTGTTCTGGGCGCCTGTTGAGGGACTTACATCGGCAAAATGTGCAAATGTGTAAGTCAAGCATTTCCTGATGACGGTAACATAATCTAAGGCCCTTAACATCAGTTGAGTGTTTATGGGCTGTAGCCAATAGAGCCCCTACCAAGAGGGTTGCCAAGATTGCATTGGAAATGAAAAAATTTAATAGTAGGGGAGGGGATATCAGGTTTTGGCCCTAAACCCTAAACCCCAAATCCTAAACCCTAGAGCCTAAACCTTAAACCCTAAACCCTGAACCTTAAACCCTGAATCCTAAACCCTAAACCTTAAACCCTAAACCCTAGGCGTGGGCAAGCCAGAGGCCTCCGTCTCGAAGTAGATCCCACGCTTGCCCGGTAGCAGTTGCCTCTTCGGCATCAAGGTTTTGGGCTTGGTTTGGGGTTCAGGGGTTTAGGGTTTAAGGGGTTTAGGGTGTAAGGGTTTAAGTGGTTTAGGGGTTTAGGGGTTTAGGGGTTAGGGGTTTAGAGTTTAGGGTTTAGGGTTCAGGAATCTCTTCGCCATCAAGGTGTTAGGGATTTGGTTTGGGGTTTAGGTTCTACGGCTTCGGGCTTAGGATGTGCTAACATAACCCAATTACCTTCATACTATGTATATTAGGCTGTTGTTCTTGCGGTTCAACTCATGGAAGTTTAATGAAATTCGGGTTGCTATAAGGTTATTTTGCGACCTTAAACACTAGAACCCTAAGCCTCTTGGCAACAACCTGCCAAAACTAAACCCGACACCAATTTCAAAAAAAAAACTAACCTTTGAAAGCTACACCCTAGTAGCCCTCGCTGGTGAAGAGGCCCTAGAAACTCTATGAGAATAGATGGCTCTCATAAGGGAATTCTGCCCCGCTGAATTTGTGAAGCCCTTCCTGGAGGGGCAAGCGAACTGGCCCTGGACGATGAGCAGCGGCGGGGGTATGAAAGAACCTCAGGCTTCAAGGCTACGTACATACGAAACACAACAAATGTACGTAGTAGACTTAAGCATGTTCAGCCAATAGTGGAAACTCAAACGGAAAAGAACATGGAAACAAAAATGGCAACGGCAGGAAAGGGGGAGTGAAGAGCTATTTTTGCGGATTTGGGCTAGGCAGGTCGGTTACGAAACTCTAGCTTTACCTGAAACAATAGCCACAAAAGAGATCATACGATATACCTGGGTATGGGATAAGAGTTTTTGTTTCTCCCAACCCTACACCCCAAGGTCTGCAGTCTGGGGCTAGACGCAGGCTTCCATTCGGGGCTGCGGGGTGTCGGATGAAGGCTCAGGATGTCGGAGTCGGTGTAGGATTAAGAGCTGGGGATGTTAGTCAATGTTGAAGGTAGGGTCACAAGCTGTAAAAGCTTGGAGCTCATGATTCTGGATTCAGAGATGTAGGGGCCGCAGACCAGACTCGACCCTACTCTTACAGGGATCATTCTTGCTTGATGTAAAGGCGAAAATCCAGACGGAGGAGCAGCCCACCCATTGATTTCCAAACACTCCGGCTTTGCGGCGATGTAAAAACAAGCTGCAGCCACAAAGTTCCAAAAGAACCAAGCAGTGTTGATTGATTCAACAGAGCAACAAGAACAATTATGCTTAGTCTGGCAGCTTAAGATTTAGCCTTATACCTTTCTAGATCATGCCATACTTCGCTGTTTGAGCATAGCCTAGCTTCTGAATACTGTGAGCCGCGCTAAGGAGCTGCACCACCAACCTACTTGCGAACCCCACACCTCCACAAGAGCAGAGCAAAGTGGTAGTTGATGACAGGGCCTGGTGTTCAGGGCATGGGGTTCAGTTCCAAGTTTGCAGTGGCCTGGCAGAAAGCCGAAGATATTCCCATAAAAAAAGTACTTGCGGTAGTTCCGAAACATGATTGAGACTTCTTCCTCCCTTTGAGGCACTAAGCAGCTAGACTATTTCATACCCGATGAACCCTCCGGGACCCTAAACCCTAAAACGCAAGCTGCTACCAGAACCCGGAACCCTAAGCTTGAAATCGCAATCCCTTCACAGTCAGCGCCTAGCAAAACTCCCTCCAGACCTACCCAACCCTGAAACCTAAAACCCTAACCCCCAAAGCTAACTCAACATCCCAACCCCTAAAAACCCAAGCCCCAGGATCTAAACCCCAAAAGATCCTGCTAAACCCAAAGTTCAAGCCCCCAAAGCCCTAACCTAAATGGCAGTTTCGATTTCATGTCCCGTCTTCTAAGAATGAACATAACCCCATAAGACAAAAAACCTTAAAACCTAAACCCTGAAACCGCAATAAATAACCAGATTTCACTTCATCTTCAATTTCCTTTTACCTTCGATTCTCCTCATTTTCTGAATCCATTCCCTGAACCCAACCCTAAACCTTGACATTTAGACCTAAACCCTAAGCCCTAGACCCACACCCTGAACTCTAAACCCTTGAACCCTTGAACCCGTAAACCCTAAACCCTAAACCCCTACACCCTAAATCTTTTTTTGACAGTAGCTCAACGCTGAGGCTGCCGCCATCGCTGTCTGGGGGCAGCCCCTCCGCGACCATAGCATTGGCTGGCCAGCCAAGTCCCCACTCCTTTGAAGGTTTAAGGGTTTGGGGTTTGGGGTTTAGTGTTTGGGGTTTAGGGTTTAGGGTTCAGGGTTTAGGGTTTAGGGTTCAGGGTTTAGGGTTTGGGGTTTGGGTTTAGGGTTTGGGGTTTAGGGCCAGGTCTCCACTCCTTGGCTTCTGGCGAGGGCTTGGGGTTTAGAGGGTTTGTGGTGTGTAGGTTCTTGGGGCTTTATGATTTGGAGCTGAGAGGGTTTACAAACTCTCCTTCAACAGACATGGAAGCCAATATAGCTCCAAACAATATATAGCTCTCAATGAGAGGGACTGAAGTTCGTTGGGGAGGCTAGGAGGTGTAGGATTTGGAGTGTTCAGGTGCCAGGTGGTGATGGTTGAGGGTTGGGGCGTAAGCGCTGCGAGGAAAGTATAGGAGTTAGAGGGCTCAGAGATGCGGGAGTATAGGGGGTTTGGGGGCTGAGGATTTGGCTTTGGGATCCAAGATGTCGAGTCCCTGGAATCTAGAGATCCAGCGAAATAATGCATACGTTCTCCTCTCTCCTGAGTGATTCGGAAGGCCTCTAGTCCTACAACTGCTTCTGTTCAAGGGATTGTACCGCCTGCTAAGCAATTAAACTGCAGCTTGGGCGAGACTGAATCCTTCATATTATGCATCTATGTAAACCTTGAGCCCCAATACCCGAAACCCTAAACTCAAGTTAGAACCCTCAAACTCCATGAACCTGCACCAGAAAACCCTAGATGGAAGCCCTACATTAGATGACCCCTATAGCAACCCCAAACCCTGAAGACCCCAAGCTGCAACCCTAAACACTAGATCCTACATACTCCTACATCAGCCTAAAGACTCCCTGCACAATTCCTGTGCACCACTAAAACAACCTGGAAACCTAAAACTCCAACTAAGGCGCTGGTGGGATACATTCGCAGGGGTGGAGCCAATAGTCATCAGGCTGAGGCCTTGGTAGTAGGGAATCAGCATTTCAGGGGTTTGGGAACTCAAGGGTTATTGGGATTTGGGGGGCTTGGGGGCTAAAGGGTTTAGAGATGTAGGAGTTCCGTGGTTCAAGACTTCGGGAATTTAAGTATACAGAGGTTTGGGGGTTCCGGGTTTAGGCTTCAGATTTGGGAATTGCCCCAAATTAGGGGTACCTGTTTGGGGGTCCGTATATTAAGGATTATAATATGTTGATGTCTTTTTGGGGGTCCCCTTATTTTGGGAAACTACCGTTTGGGGTTTCAGCTTGGGGCTTGATGTAGACAAACGCCTTCGCCTTGATACGGTATACGGCGGGGGTTGGGGTTTAGAGTTTAGGGTTCAGGCTTTAGGGTCTTGGGTTTAGTGTGCAAGCCAAGAATTCCCTAGTTCGGACAGGGTTTAAAGGTTTAGACGGACCCCAAAAGCATGGCCTATAGTGATCTTGAGTCATAGCATACAGTTGGAGTTGGGGTTTTAGGGCTTACCAAAAACCCGAACAACGGAGCTGCAATCCTGACAAAACTTCCCTGAATTGAACATTTTATGAGCTGCAGTCAATATTTCGCAGATAACTTAATGGGCATGGGTTCCTTATTAGGGATATATTGGGGACTATGCTAAACTGCTAGAGAGACCCCTATGTCCACCGCTGAGGGTCCCTGAAAAAAAACTGATCTTGACAGTAGCTGGTAAAAATAACAACCATAATCGAAATAACAGAAATGCAAACAAAAAAACTATACCCGAAATAACAAAATGCAAAAAAAAATGATAAATTCTATACCCGGTAGCGTTGTGGGATCATCAAAGACGAGGGGGTGGATCTTTTCATCCTCAACCTGCCAGCGGTTTCGTCACATGGGCATGGCTCAGATCCTAGCGTGCAAGGTTTAGGGCTTTAGGTCAAGGTCAGATTCTCCTTCTAGAATACTTTATATACCCCAAACCCTAAACCCTAAACCCTAAACCCACAAAATGAGGATAGAATTCTAATCTGTATGTCAGATCCCTGACCAAAATAAACCTGACAACGTGATTTTGAAGGGAGGGGATGAAGAGTCCAGGTTTAGAAAAAGACTGTGCGGGAAGCTTTAGGGATTTGGGATAAGCGTTTAGGGTTTACGGTTTAGGGTTTAGGGATTACAGTTTAGGGTTTAGGGCTTACAGTTTAGGGCTTAGGGATTACAGTTTAGGGTTTAGGGTTTACAGTTTTGGGTTTAGGGATTTGGGAAAATGGTAAGAATCCAGCTTGCACGGAGCCCTGCACAGGAGTCCCTGAGTTTGACATAAATAGGTGCACGGGATGTCTTACCATGTTAAGGGGGTGTGGGTCCAGGGGGGTAGGTATTGGGAAACCTTAGGGAAGTTTTGACGAGTAGTAGGGAGCACTCTGGAATGTTGGGGATTACTAGGTTACTTACCCCTCTTGAACAACCTCCCCCTTTTTAAACACTCTAAATGCTACGATCCGCACCCCGCATAACTGATCGTATGCCCAAAATCCGGGTCGAAAACACCTAGGCAGGTTCAACCATGAAACCGCTCTGAATCTCAAACTCCTGGTCCAAAACCTCCATCCTGAGATCCGAAGGTGTAAACTTTAAACCTGAAGTGATGAATCCCTAAATCCCAAGGCCGAACTCCTCGACCGTAAACCCTGAATGCCAAATAGTACTTCTCAAACCCTAGATCCTAAACCTCAATATCGCAAGCGCTATGCCCCAAGAGATGTCGGCTGAGCTCCGCCTCAAGGGTCAAAGGCTGAGGGCATGCCAAGGTAGCCCAGTCCAGTTCAACCTAAGCAGGCTTGGCTAATGGGAGCTTCAAGGTTTAGAGCTCAGCTTTTAAAGGGTTTAGGGTTTAGAGTTCAAAGTTTAGGGCTCAGCTCTTAAGGCAGACATGCAATTTCTACTACTGGTTCTTGGGGACCCTAAAGAAGGTAGATATGGATGCAGCTTGGGATTTCGGAATTTGGATCATTGGCATGAGGCTCTGCAGTGACAAATGTGGGGCATAAGCTCTGCTCATGTCCGGCGGAAAGAAACTCCCTTGTGCACTTTCTTTGGCGGAACGGAAACCCCCAAACTCTAAACCCTCCACACTAAGTCCCTAAACCAAGAGCCTGAACTTAAATCCAACGCTGGAAGCCCAAACAGGCCGCGCCACAGTGAAGTTGCTGGGGCTGTCCCCGTCGACGGCAATCCTTGGGCTCCCAGTCTCTGGATGGGAAAATTGATTAGGGTGTAATGGACGGAGGTTTTTTGTACAGTGTTCAGGGTTTAGGGTTTCAGGGTTTAGGGCTTAGGGTTTGGGGATTTGTTTAGGACTTACTGGTTAGGGTTTAAGGTCTGGGCTTATGGGGGTTTAGGTAGTTATGGGCTTGGGGTTTGCAGTTAGGAGTAGTTCATGTTCTTGGGTACCTCTAAGAGGAGTTATAATCAGGGAAACTATACTTACAACATGTCTCAGGGGACTAAGAACTTGCTAGGGGTTTAGCTTTTTTCTGGGTGATGGGGATGGTATCAAAAGGCATTTCATGTTTTTCTTTTTTCGCAAGGGTTCTTGTGAGGTTGACGTTTGTTGTGGGGCGTCAAGAGAAATCCTAAACTTCTCTCTTGCCTCCATGACAGGCTTCTTGCCATTGCAAACTTCTGACCTCTAATTCCTTAAATACTGTGCTTGAATATGATCATAAGCCAACAAAATGTTTTCAACAACGGCGTTTTGGCCATTTGCACAGGCCACCCCAAACTATCAGAATCGCTCTTTTAGGATTCAGGGTTAGGCCTTGGGTTCAGGGTTTAGGGCTTAGGGGGCAGTGATCACCCGCAGGTAAGGGACTCCCAGGCCCAAAGTGTGCCCAGCATAGACCCTCAAGACGTTGTAGACCTTAACCTAGACCCTGAACCTCAAATCCTGAAGCCCTCCACCCTGAAATCACCCCAAATCCCCAACTCTGAATCCTGAGTTCACAGCCCCTAAACATTTCAACCTCAAGTCCCTAAACCCTCAACCCAATGTTTCTGAACACTCAATCCACAATCCCTCAACCCCACATCCTGAATCCCTGACTCTTTCAATCCCCAGAACCTCAAAATCCCCAACATATTGAGTCCTACCAGTAGACCTTAAATCCTATACCCTAAACCCTAAATCCTAAACCCCAAATTCCCCAAATCCATCCCTAAACCCTAAACCCTAAATCCTGCCCAAGGATCGTCTTATTGCTGGGCACGCCGGGATCCAGGCAAAGCTGCTCTTCGCCTTTCAGCTCGAAGTAGCCCAGCTTGGAGTCCACCTTTGCTTTTTTGGGCTTAGGGCTAAGGTTTAGGGTTTAGGATATATGGTATAAGGTTTAGGGTTTAAAGTTTAGGGTTTAGGGTTAAGGGTTTAGGGTTTAGGGTATAGGGTTAAGGGTTTAGGGTTTAGGGTATAGGGTTTAGGTTCTTTTTTTTTTCTCGGACCTTTTCTCTCTGCCGAACGAATCCCACAGAAAGATGCTTTAAAGCACGGCCCCAAAACTCAGAGGCACAAGTGACGAAAGATCACCCTGTGCAGTACCAAACCCTAGGGTTTAGGGTATAGGGTTTAGGGTATAGGGTTTAGGGTTTAGGGTTTAGGGCTAAGGGTTTAGGGTTTAGTGCTAAGGGTTTAGGGTCTAGGGTTTAGGGTTTAGGGCTTAGGGCTTAGGGTTTAGGGTTTAGGGTTTAGGGTTTAGGGCTAAGGGCTAAGGGTTTTTAAGGAGTCAGGGTTGAAGGACTTATGAGTTAAGGATTAGGATTCAAGGTTGAGGGCTGCTTGGGGTCCACCTTTGCTTTTTGGGCTTTAGGGCTAAGGGTTGTTTAGAAGTCAGGGTCGAGGGCCTAGGATTTAAGGCTTCGGGCTCGAAGGTTTAGGGCTTATGGTGTAGAACTTGTGAGCTGGGGATCACATAGGAGCTACTCTAAATCCTAAACCCTCGACCTTGGGGATCATGCAGGGGCTCCTCTAAAGATCCATTCCTCCATTTCCTACTAACAAACAGTAGGCTTTCCCGAGAGTTTATCCTCCCCCAAACTAACATAAAGCCGCAAAGGAGGCCATAAGGGCAACATGGTGTTCCATGTTAGTTTGAGGGAGCTTAGGGCTTAAGGCCTGGAATTTTTGCGATGGGGGCTCAGCTCTTAACGACCTGATCACAATCATTTAGCCAGAGGTTTAGACGGAATCAGCAGCTGGGGTCCCCTACACCCTAAAATCTAAACCCTAAACCCTAAACCCTAAACCCAAACCCTATTCCTATTGAGATCAAGGCTAGGCCGGAGTAGAGCTATAGAATCTCCAGCAAAACCTCTCGACGAGCCTTCATTGCAGCCAAAGTTGAGGAGCATATATGGTAGGTGGTTGAAAAGTATGGCCCATTTTTTGGGTACACGAAATAGTAGGGCGCTTCACCCAAAACTACTCTAGACGAAACGCTAGACCCTAAATCCTCAATAAGGCCTTCAGACGGAGGACACTAATCGCACTTCCAGCGACACATTTTCCCTTCAGAAGCCCCACAAGCCTAATCCGCTGGATGCTTTTCCCTGACCTATACTTCCCACCTAAGTCCAGTTAGAGTCTCCACAAGAAATCCCCACATGGTCCCGTTCAAACTCTTCTTGTCTTCGCTAAGTTACCCCATCTGGATCTCGACGTCCCCCCAAATCCCGAACCCTCAACTCTGAGTGATCCTGAAATTCTACCCAGGGATCCCAAACCTTAAATCCTACACCTGTTCCTCTTCCCTCTGCTCAAAGCCTGGAGTCCAAGATACCCAACCAGGAACCGTACACGCTACATGTTATGACTCCTCTTCCCTCACTTAGAACTGCACGCAAAACCCAATTATAGGCCTCCTAACTCCTCTAACATGGTCCTAATTGGGTTACAAATGCAATTATACATGGAATACAATGAATTACCCTGAATGAACCTCCGCGTTCCCTCCTTAAAGATCAAAGCCACATAGTCCTCCTCTGGCTTCGCACGCTGTACGAGCCAGCTACCGAAGGCACAAGACGAGGCGGAGGTTGCTGGGACTGTGGCAAGGTACATCACCTGGTTGCTCTTAGGGTGGAGGGTTTAGGACTCAGGGTTCAGGTCGGATACCTTAGGGTTCGATAAGATAAGGCGAAGGTATAAGGGTCTAGGATCTGGGGGATGTCTAGGGAGTATACAGCCTTCGCACAAGGAAGTCTTAGGAACCCTCAGGCCATGTATGGCTATGCAACGAGCTTTAATGTAGTGAATGAAGTGGCTCAAAGAGCTTGAGGCTTAAACGCATAGGGCAGACTCGATAACCCTAAAGCCGATACAGGCATTCTCACAGTGTACATTTACGAGGTCAGAGCTTTGTAGATTGTATCGTCTGCGCGCGAAAGAGAGAAAGCGAGTGGGGGCGTAGGGCTTGTGGAAAAACTATGTAGAAGGTGCTAGGCCTAGGTTTCAAGAAAATATAGGGATCGCTGGGTGTAAAGGGGCGTGCGGTTGATGAGGTGTGGCTATCTATGACAGTGAGGTTGGGATTTAGGCAGTGTAGAACTTTTCCAACGACGATGGGTGCACTGCAGGGATTCTACAAGGGTTACATGCTTCATTTTACTCAATTCACCACCTAATCCTGATATGCAAGATTTCCCTACCAAAGGGACCCCTGTGTCCATGAATTGTCCCTCAGTAAGCCGAATGTTGCAGTAGTTCAGATGAAAGTGACAACATAAATGTGGGAACACGACACCCAATGCCAAATCCGATTGGCTCTGCCCTAGACCAACTAAGCGTCCCCTGCAACATATCCACAATAGAAGCTTTCATATACCGCCGAGTGAACCATAAACCCAACACGCTAAACCTCAAGCACTTAGCCCCCTGAGCCCTTGACCTTGACTCCCCCAACCCTCAACCCTAAACCCTTTCCCCTAGACCCTCTAAGTACTTCTAAACCCTTGAATTCTAGAGCCCCTGAACACTGAACCCTTAAGCTCTGTCAGCTGGACACCTCCTGGGGAATCTGGCTGTCCTTTCGGTAAACGGGACCGCCCCGTCGGATGTCATAGTCGAGGGGGCAATAGTCCCCAGCGAGGATCCTCAGCATCAAGCGTCTAGTGCTTACGGTGTCGGGTTGTACCCCTATGGTCGCGCCCCTAAAGGTTTCTCCACTGTGGTCCCAATATGGGCTTTCTGTGCTTCCCTGGGTTCTTCACAGGATCCCTAAACTTAGGGGTACAACCCCACAGAAGTACAAACCCCAAAACTCCAGACGCTATGGCTGTTGCTTGTTCCGGAAACTATGACGACTATCGCAAGGAATGTGACGAAGCTTTGGAGATGGGCTGCGGCTGAGTTTGGTTAGATGCTTCTTGTTTGAGGGGGCTTCGTGGCGGGGATCTAGGGAATCGAGGGCCGTGGACATTTCAGCTTCAGAACTTGGTGCCTAAGGCTTAAGAGAGGGGTTCAGGGTGTCTTGCTTGGGCTTTAATTGCTGTAAATATTTCCGGCGATGCATGGGGGATAGCAGACTAGAGAGTTGCACATGGGCGCGGCATGTATAATCAATGCCCTGCCTTGGTAACTAGGATTTAGGGCTTAGGGTTTAGGGTTTAGGATTTGGGATTTAGGGTACAGAACCTGGATTGTGCTGACTTGTTGAGCTTGCATGGGCAGGTTGGGGTCTTTGCATGTACAAGGTTTGGGCGTGGAAAAATGTTTCAAAGAACCTGAACTGCCACTCAGTCTTTCTGTGGGATCTTCCCAGCCAGGCTTATAGACAAGAACATCTTGTGAACTCATGTGAATAAGTGTTTTGTTTGAGGCCCCATAGGGCCATAGGGCACCCAATAATTAAACTGAACAAGCTACGAGTTTTTGGACAACCTGAAACCCTGAAGCCCAGATCCCAATCCCGAACTGCTGAATTTTATGCCATAAACCCAAATAGCGCGATCCAGGCTCCAATCATGGTGCTTCAGGCGGATGCATGTCGTCAAATCGGTACAATCGGTGACCTGGTGTCATTCTTGGGTGCCCTTAAGTGTTTGGACTTACAAGTTGCAAGAGGGATACTAAATGACCAGAACACCACTCTTTGCAACTTGTGAATCGCCTACACTGTTCCGGCTTGTCGTTGCGATTGCATTGAGGCTGAATACGTCCCAAGTCCGAGCCCTGAAAAACTTGCCCTCACCAAAAACCAAATCTTCGATGCTGTTACATCACAACTCGGTTCAAGACTCAAATCCTCAGCCCCAAGCCCTCTAAACCCAAACCTTGACATCCCAAACCCCAAAACTCCAATTCCCCAGATTGTTCCAACCCACCATTCCGGCCTTAGCATTTGTCGTCACTGGGGTCCCGCCAACGTTGTTGATGCGGTAGTGCTTGCATTCGTCCTC